>CM062290.1:352156886-352282529 GCA_031216915.1 Pictodentalium vernedei
ACAAATTATAAATTATTTATCCTGTCCAATCTTTGCCAAAACTTACCCAATTCTGTTGCAGTACACAAACTGCACTGCCGTCTTACCTGGGATAATCTGCAACTTATACACACCAGTTCCAGACAAAAAAGGGGTCCCGTCTTATAGGCATGATCACTGAAAAATAGGCCTTTTCTTGGATTTTTGGTATGTACTGATCATTCGATTACGGCAGTTAGTGCATGTTTGATTAATGTTTTCCAATGTGAGATGACGTTCGTGGAATTTCCAAGTTGTCCAGTACAACAGGGGAACTGGGTAGGGACATTTGTCCAAATTTTTGCGTCGACCTTTTTTTGGCAGACGCAAAATCATTTTGCATCGGCACAGCCAAATGCCGACGCTAATTGACAGGCCTGTATCTTTAATGATAATGTTGCTAGGCTGTTTTGAAATTTGCTTTCAATTTTTTAAAAAACTTGGTTTTCGGTATTTCAAAATATATTGTAGAAATCCACATTATAATAATAATATACACATTTATATAGCGCCAAAATTATAGTTCAGAAGAGATGTAGAACCATATTCTAAGGTGCTGTACATGTTACTGAGGTCATGCAAATATACAAACAGAATATATACAGTATCTTACAGTCCACAAAATGTTTGTTTTGAGATCTTTCTTTAAAAGGTTGACATTTGACAGTCTTTTAGGTGTTCTGGTAAATTACTCCACAAGTGAGGGCCAGCAAATGAGAATGACATATCCCCAAATGTCTTACACCTATGTTTTGGAACATGTAGTAGCATTTTACCATCAGACCTCGGGCGGTATTGACACACATTTTTGGTATTAAGGAGTTCCTCTAAGTAGGCTGGTGACATGTTGTTTTGTGTCTTAAAAACTAATAATAAAGTTTTGAAAATTATTCTGTACTTGACTGCAGCCAGTGAATATCCCTCAGAACAGGAGTGATGTGTTGAGATCGTGAAAACCTACATACCACTCAGGCTGATGCATTCAGTACCATCTGCGGGCGCGAGTAATGATATTGTGGAAGGTTGAACAGTAAGGCATTACAATAATCCAAATGTGAAGTTACAAAGGCATGAACTAAGGTTTTTGTGGAGTCTTTCGTGAGGAACTGTCTTATCTGTTTAACTTTGTATAGACCTCTGAAAGCCTTATTGCACATATTTGTAACATGTCTGTCCATAGACATGGCAGAGTCGAAGAAGGTACCAAGATTACGTACACTGTTACTTGCACTGATGGCAGAATCTCCTACCTTCACTGTACTGATGTCAACTTTAGTGAGTTGCTGTCCTGAACCATTTATTAGGAATTCAGTCTTATCATCATTTATCATTAATTTGTTTGAAACCATCCATGTGCGAATGTCCAAAATACATGATTCAATAGTTTCTAGAGCTTTAGTTTGATCCTTGATTGATGGTCGAAAAGAGAAATAGATCTGTGTGTCATCAGCATAAACATGGACATCAGGCAGGTGAGATTCAATGATGGTGAACATTTTTGAAATATAGAATAGAAACAGAACAGGACCAAGGCAACTGCCCTGTGGGACTCCACATTCAAGATGGGTAATGTACACATAAAATGTGTCTGTATTTGTCATCCAACTCATGAGGCTTCTGCAACAAGTTGCGTCCCCAGGGTTAATCAGTGACAGGCCTGAAAATAAGCAGCCTGGCATTTGCAAAATGAGGTCTCCAGAGGGTGAATTTGATGATGCTATCCCACACAGTGGGCCAATTTATCCTTTAGTACCTCTCTCTGTTTAGTTTTGAGACCCTGATTCAGATTAAGGTTCACAGAGGGTGAATTTAGTTATACTAACCTGCTGTGCATCACTAAATTTTTATTTTCAAGTTGAAATGGTGGAGCATTTTAATGAAAAGAGTAGGTAGTGAACTGCAAGTATTTTCAATTGTCATTTTGTTCATCAGTCAGGACAGGCGATTGATGAATACCAAGGGAGACAGCTGCATGGCGAGGTTTGCATCCCGGGATTTGTTGTGTACACAAATACACATGGGAAGACATGTGTTGATTATAACAACTGCATATTGGAATGCAGCATCAACAGTTTATACCAGACAGGTAGTACTGCATAATTCCTTACAGTAAGTTCAAATAATATACAAACAAACCGAGATAAGTATAAAAATTTTCAATAGTTACCTGCCATCCATTTAACAGGATATGCTCCATTTTAATTTAACCATTTTATTGTAGACAAAAACAGAACAGCTGATGCGCAGTGTTATCTCTGAACATGTGACACTTTGAGAATGTGCCAGAAGTCTCCTAATTAACATAATTTACCTGTCATTTTTCCCATGTGAACTTCAAGGTTTCAAAACTCAATAAATTTTATGTTTACTACGCAATATACATGTACATAGATTATTTGTGGTTAAAGATAACTTATGTTACATTTACACCATATTTTGTCAGGTAACTTTCAATCCCTATTTGATCGAATATGAGGGAGTCTGAGGCTGTATCCTGTTCAATAAATTTACTTAGGATTTTTTTGCGTGCGTGGATTCTTATGTAAGACTTTTTATTTTTTCATATTCCTTTTGGTGGAGGTTCTGAAGATATTGTTTAGATTGCTAATATTCCCGAAATTTGCTACCACTATTTTTTGGCCTAAGTAGTGTTGGGACGACTAGTCGTCTAATCGTTACCGGTTATTTTTTATGCCGTAGTCGACAAGAAAATCGGTAGTCGACTAGTCGTTTGATGGGTATTTTCTGTTAAATTAGAGAATAGATTGGCGATTCACTTGCTTTTGCTACTCGATAAAATTTCAAGTAGATTTCTTTTGTCTGAAAAAAAGAATAAATTAAGCCACAGTTAAGTGACTGCACGGGGGACGTTTTAAGGCTGGAACCTAGGTGCACAATTGGCTTCATTTTTGAACAGGTTTGTCTGAAATATTTAGTCAATCAGTTTATTTAAAATTACTTACCGTACCGACCCGTCAGTAAGCCCAGGGGGCATGTGAAAAAAATGGATAAAAAAATGGGGGTGGGCTTATCCACGAATGAGACCGAATGTAAAATGAAAAGTTGACCAGCCAGGAATGTTCTGTGTACAGGACAGTTGATCTTGTCAGTGTATGTTGTGTTCCCATTGATATTAAATAAATTAATAATGTACAGAAACTTTTATGTGTTTGTTTTATTCGTTTTTTTCCATCAGAATCATCAATCATTCAAAAATACATTTCAATAAAAAAAATCAACAAAATCAGCACGAAATATCAACAAAATGTCAATGACAACACATGAGGTCAAAAATGCACGTGGTCAATTTGTTTTCACCTGGAAACATGTTTGTTCAGTCATTACATTTCCAATTTGAATTGTGTTTATTAAAAAAATATGTGAACTGTGTTTTGTATTACTCACGTTAAAGAAGGTGCCCTCAGTATTCATAACTACCATTGTGAAAAAAACAAACAATAAATTCTGTTGCGTTCACTTTCTCCAAGTGCAAGATGAACAGGGGGCAGTTCGCAGCCAACATTGTTGGCACCGGATTACTATCTGCACTATCCACTCCCCAGTTATTGATCTATCAACTCTGAACCTGGCTGTTATGGCCAGAGAAGAAAAAAATTGAGAATTTTTCTTGTGGTCATCACACAACTTATTTCATTGGTAATGAGCAAGATGAACAGGGGACGTCTGAGCCCCCCAACCTGTGGCATTCACTTTCTCCAAGAGCAAGATGAACAGGGAACGTCTGAGCCCTATATTTATTTTTGGTCAGCTATTTTTGCAGGGATCACATCAGGTAATTTTTCAACTCATTTTCTAAAGTTATGAAAAGGAACAATTTGGATCACTGAACATGCTGTCATTAATAATTTATGAACTGGGAATTTCCCATTCGTCTTCAACATAAAGTTGATAAACATGAGGGCTGACAGTAATAAATAGCACAAAAGAATGTAGTTTGGGAATTTTATTCTTTTTTAGCGGAAAATGTGAAAAGATTAAATTGAGAAAAAAAACCCAACTACAAAACCCTTTTACATAATTTTATTTTGATTGAACAATTGAAATTTTCGTGCACATTTTCGTGATGATCGGTACCGATAGTCAAAACTTTAATTCAGAGAAATATGGGGTGGGCTTATTTTGGGGTGATACCCCCAAAAATATGTTTTCTAAAAAGCTGGGGGGGTGGGCTTATCCACGAGAGTGGGCTTACTGACGGCTCGGTACGGTATCTACAATCTGCTGGACAGTGAATAATATCATATCAGAAAAAGGTCTTGGTATTTCATTGTCGTATTCGAAAATAACATTTGTCACGGGTTGCCCCACCATGTGTTTCGGATGTAAATCTGTTGCCTCCCTTGATGTGCTTATCCGGGAAGAGGTTTTACTGCGATTCAGTCTTGGGACGTTCCGACCAGAGGCGTCTTGTCCTGAACGTTTCGGCCCACTAAAAACACGAAACCCCAAGTTCTTATTCTATTTAGTTCAATATATGAAGGCTGAAACGCCCCTAGACCGAATCGTCCATATCCACGAGAAAAAGCTGCGTTCTGTAATGTCGTTCTGTCCATGTGCCACGGTTGCATTCCCACACAACTAATTTAAAAGGGGCCAACCAAAGGAACACATCAGCGGTAGAAATAGAAAGTGGAATGGCAAGAAGCATACGCAAAAAGTTACAATATAAAACAGTACACCAGCGAATTTGTAAAATCAATTCCGTTGAGCTAAAACCATTGCGTGTGCGAGGTGGGGGGAGGATAGATAGACAATAGGTATTTGGTAAAGTGGTTCGTTTTGAAGCCCACCCAGCTACAAACAATATGACTTTCCCACTCCAGACTGACATGAAATGATTGCTGATTATCTTACTAGGACGGGTGGTGGCACAAGCCACAACTGTGAGTGTGTGTGTGGGGGGAGGGGAGGAGGGGGTACTGAAAAGAGTCCATACACTAGTTCATTGTCAAATATCTTAGGATGGGTGTCTAGGTGACCCACTTGGCAATGCTTATTATTTGCAATGCCTGGTAGGGTCACTTTGCTCACTAGGCTGCCCAGGACCCCACCCAGGAGTGAACTCTGAACAGAGCCCTGGGAAATTGTTAATTAGCTCTTTTTTCACCCATGTGTTAATATCAATTCATCATAGACTCTCTTACACCTGAACTTAAAGACCAGAGGTGTGTGTGTGGGGGGGGGGGGGGGGCATGTGCCTAGAATTGGTGAGTGGTGATATTCTACGAACACTGTTACATTTTATTTTCTTTTATTTTTTTTGTTTTGATAATGCCTGCCATTTATACACTTAGTACCAATGGCCAATGCTAGTCACTGCCAATTAAATCATCATTGAAAATATGACAGTATGGGCATTACACTGACACTACATAGTTTCTGTTTGAAACTGCAGATGTCTTACTATAAAAAAACCCTAAAAACCAACCGAAAAACCAATTTTTTTTTAAAAAAACAAACCGAAACAAGAAAAATAAAACCGCACAACACTACTGGAACCCCAAACCAGCAATCCACAAGAGAGACTGCAATACTGGCGTCTTAAACTTCGCTTGAGGTGAAAAGGTTTGTCCTATTGTTGTGACTTGTCAGCTTAACGGCACTGCAATGGTGACCAGCTTAACGGCACTGCAATGGTGACCAGCGTGACCTTAAAGGCTTTAATGACCAAAACTCAATAAACTAGAGGGGGTATCAGTACCCCGTGGCTCACCAACAGGTGGCCAATGCAAAGGGGTGGCTGGAGTAAAAAAAAAAAAGTTCAAAACTTGCACACAGAAGTCCAAAATTAAAGAAAATAAGCAGTTAAAGGGTTAAATAATATAATAATAAGCCCTAAGAAGCATGCTAACATAAAATAGGAACCATGGCAATATGCTACAAGGTAAGTCTCCACTTTGAAAAAAAGAAAGACAAACCTCAAAACCTGCACATAAAAGTAAAAAAACATCAAAACCTGCACACAAACGCCAAAATAAGTCCAAAATTTGATTCCAAGGGTTAAAATTAAGACGAAATACCCTGGAAAAGAGTTAAATGTTATCGTGAACCCCCACAGCAATATGCAAAGAAGAAAAACATTTTTTTAAAAGCACAAAAATCCAAACCTGTAAACAAAAGAAGTCCAAAATTGAAATAATTAAGCAGGAAAAGGGTTAAAGAATACAACGTAGCCCTAAGATGCATGTTTACTTACAATAGAAAGCATATACTACAAGGTAAATCTACACTTGGAAGAAAGGAAAAAAAATACATGAAAACCTGCACGCAAACGTCAAAATAAGTCTAAAAATCTATTCAAAGGGTTAAAATTTTTAAAAAATGCACTGGAAAGATAACCACCACTGCAATATGCAGTGAGGTCAACCTCACTTGAAATTGTTTTTTTTTATCACAACCTGTACATAAAAGTAAGAAGCTGTAAGCCTAAGTCCAAAAGCTGTACATAAAAGTCCAAAATTGAAGTAATTCAGCAGGAAAAGGGTTAAATAATACAAACATAGCCCTAAGATGCATGTTTACATACAACAGAAAGCATGGACATATGCTGCAAGGTAAATCTCCACTTGAAAGAAAGGAAAAAAAAAAACATCAAAACCTGCACGCAAACATCAAAATAAGTCTAAAATTTGATTCAAAGGGTTAAAATGAAGACAAAATACCCTGGAAAAGAGTTAAATGTTATAGTGAACCACCATAGCAATATGCAGAAACTCTACACTTGGAAGAAAGAAAGAAAAAAAACCCATGAAAACCTGCACGCAAACGTCAAAATAAGTCTAAAAATCTATTGAAGGGGTTAAAAAATTTTTAAAAATGCACTGGAAAGATATCAATGTTATAATAACCACCACTGCAATATGCAGTGAGGTCAACCTCACTTGAAATTGTATTTTTTTATCACAACCTGTACATAAAAGTAAGAAGCTGTAAGCCTAAGTCCAAAAGCTGTACATAAAAGTCCAAAATTGAAGTAATTCAGCAGGAAAAGGGTTAAATAATACAAACATAGCCCTAAGATGCATGTTTACATACAATAGAAAGCATGGACATATGCTGCAAGGTAAATCTCCACTTCAAAGAAAGGGAAAAAAAACCATCAAAACCTGCACGCAAACATCAAAATAAGTCTAAAATTTGATTCAAAGGGTTAAAATGAAGACAAAATACCCTGGAAAAGAGTTAAATGTTATAGTGAACCACCATAGCAATATACAGAAAATCTACACTTGGAAGAAAGGAAGAAAAAAAACCCATGAAAACCTGCACGCAAACGTCAAAATAAGTCTAAAAATCTATTGAAGGGGTTAAAAAAATTTTAAAAATGCACTGGAAAGATATCAATGTTATAATAACCACCACTGCAATATGCAGTGAGGTCAACCTCACTTGAAATTGTATTTTTTTATCACAACCTGTACATAAAAGTAAGAAGCTGTAAGTCCAAAAGCTGTACATAAAAGTCCAAAATTGAAGTAATTCAGCAGGAAAAGGGTTAAATAATACAAACATAGCCCTAAGATGCATGTTTACATACAATAGAAAGCATGGACATATGCTGCAAGGTAAATCTCCACTTGAAAGAAAGGAAAAAAAAAACATCAAAACCTGCACGCAAACGTCAAAATATGTCTAAAATTTGATTCAAAGGGTTAACATTACGACAAAATACCCTGGAAAAGAGTTAAATGTTATAGTGAACCACTATAGCAATATGCTGAAACTAAAAAAAAATTTGAAAAGCCAAAAAATCAAAACCTGTACACAAAAGTTCAAAATATTTGAGAGCGGACGCCGACGCCGACATGAGGGCTATGCCATAGGCTCACACAACTAACGTAGGTGAGCCAAAAATTGAAAAGGTTTGTGATATCCAAGTCTGAGATCACTTATATTATTTAAAATTAGCCATGGAACGAAGCAAATTAAATTTGGTGAGAGATATGGGGCATCACGTATGGCGAAAAGGGGGGGGGGTGGGGGGGGTGGGGTGGGCTTGGGAGCACACCCAGTGTGCCGATGCCTGGATTCGCCATTGTGGTGAAAAAAAAGGTTGTAGTATCGTTATTGATAGACCGTATAATAGATGTTTCAATACATAAGGCAACTATTTAATGATTTTAACAGCACATAGCTTTTCAAGTTTAATATGGAACTCAAGCCAAAAATAGTACTTGTCGTCCGGGACAAGCAATTCTATTTTTTGGTTGTCGCTGGTGTTATGTAGCCCCATATTATATTGAGACTGATATATCCTTAGTGGATAATTATATTGAGATTGATATTTTTTCGGCATTTTCTGACTGGTCTCACTCATTTGCACTCAGTGACCTTGTTTACATCTTTGTTACATTGATCTATTGTACAAATAGCTGTTGATTGTTTAAGTAGGTCAAGGAACTTGTTTACTTGAACTATGACAGAACCACCTAGAAACTGTCAGAACTTTGCAGAAACTTCCTCTTCTGGGACATGCTATCTGGGAACTATATAAAGGTTTGTCAACAGAATTAAAAAACTCATTTTTTTTAGAAAGCCATTTCAGAAAGACTCACTTCTGTTAAAACAAAGCAGTTGTTTCCATTGGAGATTATTATTGTTCTAGGACAGTGCATTTATTATAGAAGCAGTGCTTCTTTGTGAATTTGGAAGATTGATTCCAAAAAAGAATTTTGAAGAGAATTTGTTCATCTTGGAAAAGAGAATTTATACTTTCTGTGAAACAGAATAATATTATTTTGTGAAAAGCCAGGATTCTACTGGATTATTTGGAAATTACCTGCGGCGACAATACTTCTTGGATTTTTACTCCATTTGAATTTTGCGGAGCATTTTATTATATTTTATTGGAGATTGCTGAAATTTCTATGTGAAAATTTTATTACAAATCTACGGGATACTGTTTCTGCAGAGACATTCTTGAATTTAATACTACCAGCTGGTAACTTTCTTCACAAGATTCCTCACCACTGGATTACTGGATTCTGTCAAACTGTACTTTGGACTAATTCAATAATTGATAAGTACCACTGTTTTCATTTTTTTGTAAACCAATTAGTGTAAAAGATCTTTGTATGGTTTTTTTTATATTAATTTTTTTTTAAATTAAATTTCAGAATAGTTAAATTCATAGTTATTGTTGCTGATTCTCCGATTCTTTCTGTTACCAATATCAATAATATTTCCACACCGTAACACTGGTAGAAATTACTTGTCGGCGACAAGCATTATTTCAACCCCTGTGGGATATGAGACTGGGGTTTATGATGCTGGGGAGAGGGCGGGTGCTTGTCGTTCACCGTGCACTTTTGGACAGAAGCTGTTACAGTGAGGCATTATCAAGTATAATATCGACGGGTTGAGACGATAGCGGTTTCTAGTTTTGTTGTGATTATTTCGGTTTATAAGGTCAAAATAACGGCCTACCCCTAACCAGTTTGGACGTTTTGATTGCTACATGTGTAGCAGACCGACTAGTCGATGACTAATAGCTGGCGACTAGTCGACAGGGAAATTTGATAGTCGTCCCAACACTAGGCATAAGTTACATGTAATATTGGGGGATTTGTTGTCAGTCCTCTTGAAGTAAGCATAAATGGCACTGTGTTTACCTTTGCCAGACATTTTAGCCTTTGGTGTGCTTAACACATGTAATTGAGAGGTCATAAACTTACCAATTCTGGGAAATTTGTTGAAACCGAAAATCGCTTTTTTGTTAAGGTGGTGGTTTGGTTTCAGTTTTGAAAAAAAATCGAACCGAACTGAAAAAACCGATACACCGCCCAGCCCTTCCTAGTAAACACATGCATGGACATCACATGGTCTACGACCTGTCCACTGCGACTGTACTCTACCTTTCAAAGCCATCCACGTCAGTGCCCAGTGAGCGGGTATTCCATACAGCAGGTGACATTTTTCGGTGTATAGAGATCTATGCTCAAAACCAAAAATGTTGACACACAGATCTTTCTCAAGAAGGACCTCCACTATTACAATTAAAACTAGAAGTCCTGTCATGAAATGCGCACAAATAGCACGCTGATCTGCGCGTTATGGCCATAGTAAAGCTGTCAAATTCAGTACATATGGCCTGTGCACAAGCAATGTTTCAGCCAATGGACCCCTGGGTAACCCGGAGGTCCATTGGCAGCAACATTGCATGTGTTTGCCATGAGTAACCAGGAGAACCTGCCGTGATTTGGATGCCATTCGATATGGCAATTGCGTGCAATTCCAACGCGCAATTAATCCTAGATAAGCGCACTATTCGTGACAGGACTTCTAGTTTTAACTGTCGTGCAGTACAGTCGCCGTGGACTACATGTAGTCGTAATTCACTTGTGGGCAGTGATAATCATGCATGCATTTACCAAGTAATGAAAATCATAACCAACTTAATTATCGGCTATTTATTTTTGCCACTGATAGTATGGGATGAATGTTGGACTGAGAGGATGTACAAAACCAAAAAAATTAAAGTACACTACAGTCTCTTGGGCCATGTTTGTAATTTGTATCTGACAGTGTCTGATTTAAATTGGATAATTATCTACTGGGACTGCACTGGTCTATTGTTATATTTACGGCCCCTTCTCATTGGATACTTTTCTCTAGTCATATTATTAAAGAGTTACTTCCATTGTACTGTTATTCTTGAAAAATTTTTGATCCGACATGTCGAACTTGCTTCGTTGACCTTAAAACAATTTGATTTGACATGTTAACAATTTTTAATTTTGATTGCGGGAAGTGTAGTTGTTTTATGTAACTAATTATTCCCAATTCTTCCTGTCAAAAAACGTTTTGTTGAAATTTTTGAGGAATTCACTTTCCAAAAGTCCCCGACATCAGGGTTGGGGTATTCGTATTCAGTCGTATTCGAATACAGCTTATCGAGTATTCACATGTATTCAGTATTCACTGAATGTTATGAATACATGTATTCATATTCAAATACATTAAAATTTGAGCTGTATTCATGAATACATTTTGAATACTTTCTATATTTTGGAATTCAATTAAAGAACCATATACTGAATAAAAGGTTTTCACAGATCAAGCCCATGGACTCCAGACCGCAAATTCACACCTCATATCAATATTAAAGACTTAATAATCCCCGATATTATTTATATACCACCAAACACCTTGTCTGAATTTTATGCATTGAAAGCCGACAATAGACTTAATTATCAATTAACTTGTCACAATACAACCTATTTATGTAACAATGGCCACATATCCCCATGGCTTTTTAAACTGTTGAAAACATGGACAATAAAAATAAAAAAAAACTTGTGTTATTGGACACAACTCAGTTATTCCATGATATTATATTCTAAATTTTTTGGATTTATTTAAAGTTTTTCTATTTATCCTTTATTTCACAGTGAAAACTTTATTTATTTATTTATTCCTGTTTAAGGTCACCTTTGCACAGTGCAGTATGTCTAATTATAATCGGTGAAAGCACGTAAATATTATAAAGAAAATACTACTGCTGTCAGCAAACTTTCAGCCAACAGACCTCCAGATGTAAGCATGAATTGCATTGGCTAAAACTTTACTGGTCCTTCTTATGTGGTGTCATTGCAATTGATACTTAATGTTCAGGAGGAAATCCACTCACATTTTGTGATGTGTTGTCCATGGAGAGTAGTCTAATTACTATGACACCCATAGAGTTTATTTCCCATCAGGTAATTACTTTAGTTTTCCAACAAAGCATGGTAAGCACAATCAAAGCTTCAGCTAAAGGACCATCAGTTTAAAAATTACTTTTAACCCAACAAACAAAAAACTTAAAGGCCTTGCTATAAATACTTCTAATTTAAAAAGTATTCAAGTATTCATGAATACATTGTAATGTATTTGTATTCGTATTCAAATACATTTGAAAATTTGTGTATTTGTATTCGTATTCATGAAATTTCAAAGTATTCGTATTTGAATACATTTACAAAGTTTTCGCCCCAAGCCTGCCTGACATTGCTTTGTTGGCAAGCATGCTTCACTCACAATGGCGGATCGTCCCAGGAGAGATACCCAGAAACCAAATTATAAACAAATGCATGAAGGTATCACAACAAATGACACTAATACTGAAGAATCAGAGACATTAATACAAGCTTCGGCTTCTGCAGCTCACTCCACACAATACTTGAATGATCAGGTTGAGTTTGATGAACATTTGAATGACGAATGGATAGAAAGTTTAGTGAAGTCTCTTGAGGATGTTGAGAAGGAAAAGAAATATCAAGAAGAGATGATTGTGAAGAGAAGAATTTATAAGAGAATACAGGAAACCAAAAAAGAAACAGAGCATCTTAAAGGTACGGAACCTCACCGTAAACTGACCCATTCCACTGGTATATCTCAATTACAAGGACGAGAAGAAATTTACTCAGGTGTGAAACACGACTTCAGTAGAACTGATTTATACTCTCTTCGCAAGCTTGATAATTTAAATCGTAAAGTGGACTCTAAATTGAAGAATTTCGGAATTCAGACTTTAAGATTCTCAATTGTCAAATACTGATCAATCAGTTAAGTCTAAATCAAAATCACTCCAGACAAAGGTCAAAGCATGTGACCGTCATTCAGATTCTGATTCAGACTCAAATTTGATACACAAAAGATTTCCGCTTGTAAACATAGTAATAAACAACGTAGTAAGCTCAAATCGGGCATAGAAGCAAAAGCAAGTGATCAGATGTTGTTTCCACATGCTTCACTTCAGTTTGAATATATTGGGTCAAATCTAAATTTTACGGATTTAACCTTTCAACAGTTTGTTGCCAGGGAGTAGGAAATAATATCTGATTCTAAATTGAAAAATGTGGAAAAAAATGGTTGACTTTTGCTTCTTAAGAAAGTTAAAAAATTTATAGTAATTTATATATTTTTTATACTTACCAATGACCCAGACTTAGCTGGTGCTAATCTCCTTAATTCAGGGCCAAACACAAATTTTGCCCCCCCAATCCCCAAAATTTGCATCAAAAACCGAAATATACATGTCCTATATGGCCCTCCATACATCGACTCCTCTGCGCATGCGCAGTGTCGAGGAAGTCCCGAAATTGGCGCCAATTATCATTCTTACAACCAGTGCCTGGTAGGCGTTATGTACTCAGCGGGGAGGTATGAGTTCCCAACTCCTGGGAGGGCCATCCCCGTCTGGGTCATTGGTAAGTATAAAAAATATATAAATTACTATAAATTTTTTAACATTTTTATACTGTACCAATGACCCAGACTTAGCTGAATAGTAAATAGGCTGGAGGGCCTAGGACATAAAGGAAAATCCAATAAGCTCAATTATGTATAAAAGAATATCCTCTCCAGGAGAAAAGAAGAGATAGGCTTTACATGTATCTTTCCTATTTATAATAAAGAAGAAAGACACAACACCGATCAGTAATTGAGCATAATAATCAATGATCTCTATTAACATCCAGTATAACCCTTTATACTAATATTTTTAAAGGTAAGCCAATAAATAAAGGAAGTCCAGAGAAATGAGACTCTTTATATTCATTAAAAGTGTCCGAGGATTGTATATTAATGCTCGTTTGACACATGACATATACAAATGCTTCACACCGAGCTACACTTTAAAAATATTACATGGATGATTAAACATTATCTTACACTTTAAAACCATCCCGGTACCGACTCAGAATTACTGACTCTGGGGGAGGTATTCCCTTGCTTTTCACTATAAAGCAGGTGACCTAAGGGAACACCCGCCCCCCCCCCCCTTCCCCTTGCCCTGGGTCAAATACCCCAGAGCGAAGAGGGCAGCAGGACAGAGTCACTGCCGGAACAGAAAGCCTACATAACTATAGTTGCAACTGTTTAGTGGACGATATTCTGAGCAAGTGATAACGGACCTAAACAATGGAGGTCTCCAGAAATGGACTCAATATTTCTGAGATAAAAATTAGTGAATGTGGAAGGTTGAGACCAATATGCAGCCTTCATTAGATCAGTAATAGCAATACAATTAGCATAGGCCCAAGAAGTAGAAAGAGCTCTTACTTCATGAGCTGAGATCTTGAGTGCCGACTGCTGAGAGGAAGATAATTTTTCATAAGCAGTTCGAATAGTTAATTGAATCCATCTAGCAATAGAATGAACCATAATATCCTTTCTATTAGGCATCAAAGACAGAAAGAAACGCTTACGTCCCTTTCTGATGAACTCAGATCTACGTCTGTAAATACGTATTGCTCTAACAGGACACAGTAGAGGCCTACGCCCATCAGATGATGGAAGGGCCTTAATAATAATAGGTTCAGGATACTTATTAGGAGCCTGATTCTTAGCCAAAAATCCAACATTAGTGGTAAAGGTAATAGTATTACCGACACTACGGTAGTGAGAATCCTCCACAGATAGTGCATGAAGCTCACTAACTCTTCTAGCAGAAGAGAAAGCTAAGAGAAAAGCTGTCTTATATGTTAAGAATTTGAAGTCTACTGTGTCAAGAGGCTCAAAAGGCACTTCTTTTAGCTTAAGAAGAACCCAGGCCAAATTCCACTTCGGAATTAATCTAAGGGTTCTAGGTCTATTTATCGAAAAATTTCTAACTAACTTAGATAAAGAGACATTAGTTCCAATCCTCAAGCTATCATGATGTGCATAGGTATCAGATAGCATAGACCTATAACCCTTAATGGTGATAGGCTGCAGATTAATCTCATCAAACAAGTATACTAGAAAGTTTGCTATGTCTGGAATGGAGGGATCATAAATATCTACTGAATGATCCTCACACCACTGACAAAAGACCCTCCACTTAGCAGCATAGTTTAGCGAAGAGGAGGTCCTCCTGCAGTTAGAAATCGCGTCCACTGCTCGTCCTGTAAAATGTTTTCTGTGCAAGAAGGACCGCACAATGGAAATACGTGAAGGTTTAGACCTTGCGGATTGTGATGGAGGATGCGCGATTTCCCTTGCGAAAGAAGATCTTCCCGTTGAGGAAGCTTCCTCGGCATGTCCCACAACAGACACCTGAGTAGATTTATCCACGGTCTCTGTGGAGACAGAGATGCTACCAACAGAATCTTGCATTGCGATTGTTTTATCTTGAGCAATATCTGCTGAATCAACGGCACTGGAGGATATGCATATCCTATCATTCCGTCCCAAGAGATCGAGAGAGCGTCTACTGCAAACGCTCGAGGATCCGGACAAGGTGACACATACGTCTGCAACTGGTTGTTGAGATGTGTCGCAAATAAATCTATCATTGGCCATTCCCATTGGTAGCAAATCTGATTGAATACTTGCTTGTTGAGAGTCCATTCTGACGGCAACAGGTGACCCCTCCGTGAAAGGGAGTCTGCTAAGACGTTCAGACGACCCGGAATATGACGGATGGAGAGAAGAATCTGATGTTCTAATACAAACAGAAGAATTCTTTCCGTTAGATTGAGCAACGGAATGGAATGAGTGCCACCTTGGTTCCGAATATACGCAACTACTGTCGTATTGTCGGACATAATTTGCACGTGTGCATTCTGAATAACGTCTATCCAATGACGTAGAGCAAGCCAAATCGACATCATCTCTTTGATGTTGATGTGCTTGCTTAGAAACTGCGGATCCCAAAGACCCTGGCACTTCAAATCCGATGGGCTCAGTGTCGCGCCCCAGCCTGTTTGACTGGCATCCGTCATAATCGTAAAACTCGGATCTGGCAACTGCAGTGGAACTCCCTGAGTTAACCACTGTATGTCTGCCCAAGTCTGAATCTCTTGTTTCACTTGGCTTGACAAGAGTATGTCCGTTTCGAGCGAATGAATCTTCACTCTCCAATTCTGAGTCAGATAGACCTGGAGAGGACGGGTGCGTAGCCGCCCCATCGGAATGAGATCAGAGGCAGCTCCGCACAGACCTATTAGTCTCATGAATTCCCTCGCTGACACTTTGTCTGAGTGAAGACAATAGCGAGCATAACAACTGACTAATTTCGCTCTGGTTAACGGCAGACGAACGAGATTGTTGTGCGTCTCGAAGCTCATTCCCAGGTGGGTAAATGACTTGGACGGCACCAGATCCGACTTCTCTTCGTTTACTATGAAACCGAGACGTCGGAGCAATAGAAGCAGATTGTGCATGTCGTTCTGAAGCGTTAACTCGTTGCCGTATCTCTGAAGAATATCGTCCAGGTAAGCCGACGTTACCGCCGACGAATGAGCTCGGAAATGAGTCATTACCGAGTTCATTACTCGAGTGAATGCCCAGGGCGCTAGATTCAGACCAAAGCACATCGCTCGGAACTGATAAACAACACCTAGGACAGTGAAGCGAAGATACTTTCTGAACGCCGGATGTACCATGACGTGAAAGTATGCATCCTTGAGGTCTATGCTCGCAGCATAGTCGTTCACTCGAATGCTCGCTCTGACCGATCGAATGGTCTCCATATAAAACTTTGGAGCCACGATCAGCTTGTTTATCCAGCTTAAGTCGATCACTGGACGGAACGAGCCGTCTGGCTTTGGAACCAGAAAAAGATGGCTCTAGAAACCTGGAGATTCCTGGTTTTCTACGACCTCTATCGCGTTCTTCGTTAAAAGAGACTGGACTTCTGATAGAAGTGCGGTTCTTTTCTGACAATTTGACGGAAGCTGAGTCCATCTTGGACTTCGAGTTAATGGAGGCTTGCCTTTGAAGGATAGTTTTAGTCCTTCCGAAATAACCCCTAGCACCCAAGGGTCCTCCGTAATTGATTCCCAATTGCTTGAGAAACTCGACAGTCTTCTGCCCACCGGAACGCGACAGAGGTCTAGACCATCACTTCCTGGATCCGCGAGGCTTGCGGTAGGAGAAACCACGTCCTCCGCGACCCGCACCTCGCCCCGTCGGCCTAGGGGCGTCTGACCGGTTATTTCGGCCAGCATAACGGCCCCTAGTCGAGTCGCTACTCTGCCGGTCTCTAGAGTAAGACCTAGAGGACGCATAGGAACCTCTATAGGAACTTCCCCTGGACGAACTCGTCCCGGAAGTGCCTGGCCTACTCCTGTCTGCTGGTTCCGATTTCTTGGAAGCAGACTTAAAAAGCAGAGAGTCCGAAGCTTTCTTTGTTAATTTATCATATATATCAGGAAGCTTGCCACTGAAGAGAAACTCTCCAGAGACCGGAGCGACTCTAAGAGAGTTTTTCACCTTACTGACCACGCGTGTGGAAGTAGCCAAGGCTGCGTCACGTCGAGCTAACTCCAGATTTGCCACTGAAAGGGCGGAGTTATAAGTGGAAAACGCTATGGCCCTGGACAGAACTCTTAAAGACGTTTGTACGTCTTGAAATTCAGGTCCTTCAAAGCGTAATGACAACGCTCTAGTAAGGTGATCTGCGTAGGAGAGAGCGTCTAAACTAGCTCTGTTAGACGATATCGTCGTTTCCATCGTAGACGACGGAAGTGACATAGACGACGGCATGGATATATCAAGGTCTTCAGCCTGGTCGTCTAAACGCAGAGGAACTCTCTGGATGCCCTGACCTGCTGTATCAAACTTGTTCCTTTGATTAATAAACGGCAGCTGTAGAGCAGAAGCCGGTAGGAAGGCTGACCTGCCCGTCTTGTTGGCAAGTTTATCAATAGCGTCATTCAATAACTCAAAAATCCGAGAGACATTCTTGGATTGTGATGGAAATTCCGGGACAATGTCCCTAAACCAATTAAAAAACTCGGTGTCCAGTGGCGCTATTACCCTCCAATCCGGCTGCGCAGCATTTTGGTCTGGCGGAACAACTTCTGGAAGATAACACCGGATGAATTCTACGGCTATTTTATGTTGTTCCGAAAGGGAAATATCCAATTCATCAGAATCCCTTTCGCCATCCTGCCGGACCTCATGTAAATCATGTAAATCTCGGTCGTCCGCACCGGATCCAGAGGCGGAACCTACCGACCCAGAATCTTCTGACATTTCACGTTCCGACAGAGGCTCTGACGGTTGCTGGGATGCTGCGATTAACTTTGCTATCTGTGATAGCACATCCGTTACAGAGGCCTGGGGAGCGGCGGTCTTACTGGTTTTAGCCGCCGGAAGCTCCCTGGACGTTGCATCTTGCATACATCTTTTATGTGAACGTCCGGACGAAGAAGGCCTCGAGTCCCTGGCTACCGGATGGCGTGACCTGGTCGCCGAGGAATCCCTGGTCGGCGAAGCTGACTGTAATTCACTGGTCACGTAGCCAAGGTGCGGTCGAGTGTGTTGCTGAGAGGATATGGAAGCCTTATAGGTAGCCTCGGCGGACTGCCTATATACCGGAGCCCTCCGAGCGGTGGACGTATGCTCCGACTGCGTAACATTACGGACTACAACATCTGGTCCCAGATGCTGTTGTATGAGAGAGGGACCTCTCTCGCTTGCAGCCCGTGTCGAACTGGACAAGCTAAACACCGGACTGTCAGGCTTCCTCCGATCCATCCTCCTTTCCGTCGTCACTGGGTGTGCACGTGGATGTTTTATAGTGCTCGCCACACCCGACTCTCTGTGCTGGACCGCAACGGATGAACCCGAGTGCTGCCCCATTCGGTGAATGGACGCAACCCCGGTCGAGCTAGCGGACGTCAACCCCTTCGGGCTCCTTTCAGGGAATTGACGAATCTCCATGAGCACTTTTTGCCGCTAGCTCTTCGCTTGTATGTGACGACGGAGGCACACTTCTGGATGACATCACGGAAACATCACCCTGTTCTTGTTCCTCTGAAAAAGAGAGTGAAACACTAGAGTGACTCTGAGGAGAAAGAACCGGAATAACATACCGTGACACACGTTTCCAACGTTTTTCATCCCATTTGAAACACACAGAACAAACATCAGTGCGAGTACAGAGAGAACAATTAATACAGAGATCATGAGAATCATAGGAAGACTTCCTCCTATTACAATTTGAACAATAATTATTCATAGTGAAATGTAAACAATCAAAGTACTCGCACTAATCCTTGAAAATAAAGATACATAATACAACAATCCATTATATTCATTAATAAATAATGATTTGAAAGAAAAAATTTAAAAAAAAAAATTTTTTTCAGAAGAGCCCAAGTTCCCAAAGGGAACCCTGAGCCCAATGGATCCCAAAAAAGCCTAAGTGTGGACAAAAATTTAAATTCATTTTGAAAAAATTAATGAGACACTTACGGACAATAATAATGTATCTTACTATGAATGAGAGATGCAGAAGACAAAAAATCACTATCAGCAGTAACTGTTGTCAACCTAAGCAAAAGTGTCAACAAACCGGAAACATGACTCCAGGCACTAAAACAAACATGGCCCGAAATCAGTCACCAATTAAAACACTATCTGATGCAAAACAGAGGCTTCCAGAGAAGAAACTGTAGAACATCAGATGGTAGATGCAGACCAAAACGCCTAAACACCCCTAGGGTGAGGACGTAAACAAGGGGAAAAAAACAGAAATAAATCTGTTACCAAGCCAAAACTCCCAAGAAATTTTTAGTAATAAACATTACAAAAATTAAGCCAAAACATGGGAGAAAAGCTAGGGGGGAATAAGGAAGGTAGAGAGGAAACACTGATCAAACAATGGTACTTCATAGCAAGAATGATAACATCAGGGCCATGCCTTGAAAAAAGGCAACTAGAAATAATTTCATAAAATAATTATAAGTTACAGCCCTGAACATTTTCTTGCACTAAATATTTTCCTCTCCTCCTAATGTATCCTCTTTATTTCCACCATTTCACTCATGAATATGTGTCTGGCATCATGAAAATTGAGATTTGGAAGCACAAATAACAGAGAAGTGTGACTGTTTTGAGGGCCAAACTAAGAATGATAATTGGCGCCAATTTCGGGACTTCCTCGACACTGCGCATGCGCAGAGGAGTCGATGTATGGAGGGCCATATAGGACATGTATATTTCGGTTTTTGATGCAAATTTTGGGGATTGGGGGGGCAAAATTTGTGTTTGGCCCTGAATTAAGGAGATTAGCACCAGCTAAGTCTGGGTCATTGGTACAGTATAAAAATATAGTATATTATCAAAATATATATGATTGGAAAGCACTCCTTAATTTTTATAGTGATTGGCTGAGAAGGAATGAGTTGGGACAAAACACTTGGCTTGATGATCCCACTCAAATCGAAACTCCTACATGTATCTTAGCCAAATTTATTAGAAATAAATCTTTTGGCCAATCAAATTATAAAAATTTACAGACAATCAATAAATTAACTGGTGACACATATGTTTGGTTCTGTTCTGCATATCAAAGAAACAAATGCCAACTTTCTTCTCCTCACAAAGCAGTAATTAAGGGCCAGACTAAATCAGCCGAGCACATATGTGCCACTTGCTGGACAAAAAAGAGGGAAAAATTATCCCACCCAGAAAGCTCATCTGCCTGCCCATACCAAAAATGACTAGGACTTGGATTTCAGGAGCACAAATTGAATCCACTGGCAGAAGTATTTTATCCAGACTATTTAAAACCTAAGCTTCTGGAATCAAGAAATAATTTTGAAAATAAAGATAAACCTACTGGGTAGTTTTCAATCTCAACATTCTTTGATAGCAGAACAGAACTGTACATATCTTTCAGAATCAGAAAATAGTTCTTTGGATGTTTGCATAGACCATGAGGAATATCTTGCAGTCTTGGAAATATTACGCGCACGATTTTATCGCGCGCTTACCGCGTGCCTGATTCTCATTCCGAGCACGCGGTTTTTTCGCGTGCCTTGCTTCTGTCTCACACACAGTCTGTATGTCGTCGTCTCGCTCAAGCAATCTCTTGTAAAGCCGGCAGTTTAATAGTTGTTGCTCTTTTAAAAGGGTTAAATTATTATTTTCGAATCCAATAAAAATGATACTCTGCAACAACCTGCACCTGCAGAGTTTAACTTTAGTTCACAGACACCGTCACACGCCGATTTCACACTACACAGTCGCACGTCCGCAGTATACTGTATTACATTGAAATGACAACTCTATCGTTTGACTGACTGTTGCCGCTGTCACATGGTTTGCTATCAAACGTACTTTGAAACTGAGAGTCAAGTTTGAGAGCCCAAATCAGTACGGTTAAATTTGTTATTAGTATGGCATCTAATATAAAGGGTTCGCGTGTTAAGTCTTCAACTTTTAGAAAATGGAATACGGGTGGAATGATAGAAGGAAAAACAGAACTGATTGATGGCTGTGAATACGTTACTATTCTGTTGAACTTTTTCTTTTCAAAACCATTGCAGAATTCAACTTGATTTTCCCGTTAATTTTATAATAAATGGGTTCCGCCTAAAACTTTTACAGTGTCTTTCTTACTATGCACTGTAGTGTTTGTTGAAATTCATGCCACAAACTGTGCTGTAAATTTTCACTCAGTTTATCATCTTTATGGAACGAATCTCAACAAAGCGACTATTTCCAGGATAGGCCTACTAGTCAGTAGCACTATTCCCGACTGGCTTCCTCCCACCCACCCTCGTTGCACACACACACACATATTTTATGACAGAGTTTGAACTTTGGAATTTATTCGTCTTCACAACATGGTTAGGTTGATCGTTGTGAGCGTTTCCCGAGGTTTGCCTAAAAAGTGTTAGCATTTTGTTCCCGTATTAATGCCGATCAAGAGGTTTGATGTTATTTGCCACAGGAAGACTAATTTAGACTCTAACATTTAAATGAAAATCCTGTCTACGCCCCTCCATGCTAGGCAAACACGAGCTAATAGCTCGTGTTTGTCTGGCATGGAGGGCCATAGACAGGATTTTCATTGGGGGGGGGGGGGGGGGGGGGGGGGGCTGCAATACATGAATTGAGGGGGGAGCACTAAGCGATATGCAGAACGCTAACGCATATCCCGAGGGTTAAAGGTTTGGGGAGGTATCAGGAGCGGAGTCCTCCCCTCCTGTTGGTAGGGATCCGGGGGACCTGCCATGGGAAAATTTTCTCCTCAAGTCGGTTATGACTGTAAACAATTAATTTAACATTGTGTCCAAAATGCGATATTATAGTGAACGGTAACGGTTCTGAAGAGCATATTTCAAATTTTCTAATTCTGTCTTGAATGTATGACAGAATTTGAAATTTTGAAACATGCTGTTTAAAAAGGGTTATTTAGCCGTTCAAAAAACCAAGAGGGATTTCCATCCCAGAAACCACCAGAATGCTCCATTTGATCGCTCATTTTCAACAAAAGCTCGTGCCTTCGGCACTCGCGGCGGATGTCATCGCCATCTGCACGATTCCGCCCCCCCCCCCCCAACCCTTTCAGAATTCCTGCATCTACCACTGCCTCATTATGGCCACTTTTTTAAATGAATTCTATTTGTTGGACTGTTTTCAATAAACAAAAACAAAATGCAGGCTGTTCGATTTTCATCGTCGACAAAAATGAAACAGCTTTGGCTTGCACATTGAACTGTAAATTAATGGAAGGTCCTCTTCCCGTACAAAAATTATGAGGGGACTGCTTAAAAAGCATGAAGAATTTCTTTGTTTTAAACAGCCCCAGCCCCCCCCCCCCCCTCCCTGCTCCAATCCTCCATCGATTCATTATTCAGGTGAACCTCCCATCAAGACCCTCATTAAAATTACATCACATGTGTCCCATGATGCAAAATTTTAAATAAACATCCATTCAATAAAATATCACACATGCTTTGAAGACAATTCATTGATGAAAATAGAATTCATCTTTGTTGTTTCACACAAAATTTTCACGGATTTTCTTATTGGATTGGAATTTCTGTCTGTTACCAGCATGCGTGACATAACTTGATGATATCAAAAGTCACATTCTTGAAATTTCTGAGCGAAGTGGCGAAGTCAAAAGTCAGCGGTTACGGTAATGTAAATGGCGATCTTATCTTTGACTTTATTTTTCACAATTCTCTGTTTGTGTCACCGATTCACGTGATTAGATTTTAGACTAGATTTTCCTGTTAATAAGTGCTCAGCAAGTTTGCAAAGTTTGAATCTGAATGGCAGTAGACTGTAGCTCAAACAACGTGGAGGCCACAAATAGTATTTTCTTGACTGGTTTGTTTTATGGACCAGTCCGTAGAAATTTCCGAAATTAAATTGTAGACCTAATCATCCTAATCATGTCACCTTTAAAGACCTGTCATCCAAGTTTGGTCAGTTTCAGTGTGCACATAACACCGTACTATACCGTACCGGTAATACACGACACTGCATTATTTTAATGCTTCTACATTCAGTTTGCTAAAAATACATTTAGACGAGCGAATCGCGTGCCTGGAATTGTTTCAGGAGAGCGTTTTGTCGCCACCCTCGATTTTTCATATGGCCAACACTGATCCTGTACCGGTACTTCAAAATAATGTAGAACTGAATTCATTTGAACAAGATTGCATGTCTATTGATTGGGGGGGGGGGGGGGGGGGGGGGGGGGGGGGCAGGCATCGAAGAGCTGCCGGAAGGAACTATGGAGTCTTTGCATTACGTACGGGTTATTCAGTGACCGTTAAGTGTATTTTTCACAAAGTACCAGTTCTCGTACTCATTCCAGATAACGATACTTCACTATGTGAACTGCGCCCATATAATAACGGTGTGTAACATGTTTTGTTTGCGACATCGCATCATATCAGACATGCGTAATAAATTGTTGAATGCATGTGCTTTACTGATTGTTGTGAATAACATGAGGCCAGGGCTATTATTGCTTTCAATAAGTGGATGCTGCCCATTATTAGGTTGGTACAATGTTTTGCATATAAAGTAGAAAAGGTTTACAGCATAAAATGTGACCGTTCTAAAAGCAGGTCTGGCCTTTTGAAAAATCCAGGGGAGCCACTATGGCTCCCCTAAATCTGTTTCAGGGGAGCTATTCTACACTAAAATCAATTATACAAGGTTATTAATATGAAAATTGAGGAGAGCCATTACAGTTTAAGGAAAGCAATTATGGCTCTCCTAAATTTGCCTTTAGGAGAGTCGGAGCAATAGCTCCCCTCAAATGGCCAGGCCTGTAAAAGGCCTATCAGTATGTGCTCGCTGCATTGTTGGAGGTATGCACATTCTAATTATGAGGCCCATATCACCGTCCAGGTAAGTAACCGTCGCCAATCAAGGGAACATTATCCCCGAACTGAAAGTCACTGAGCTATATATTTTGTACTTTATGAGCTTCGAGCTCGAGAGAAGAGCCCATTTTAGTGTGGTACATTAAAATCTGTATTTGCTTCAGTATTGAAAGTGTTTGACCTGAAGCCTATAGGTATTTGCCCAGAAGTTAATCCGCAATGTATGCCCATCATACGAGACTGATACAATGTGTGGTCTGTGAATTTCGAGTAACCACTGCATGGGCGCATGCGTTTTTCACTATGTGAACTCCGCCCATATAATAACGGCGTGTAACATGTATTGTTTGCGACATCGCATCATATCGGACATGCGTAATAGTCGATGGCACTGGTGGAAGACCAAGGGTAAATGGCTTAGCTACCCGTTTCCTCCATCCACCCCTAGCTCTCGCTCTAAGGCCCATCTGTTGAATGCATGTGCTTTACTGATTGTTTTGAATAACATGACGCCAGGGGTATTATTGTTTTCAATAAATGGATGCTGCCCTATTATTTGGTCGGTACAGTGTTCATATAAAATTTTATCAGTTTACAGCATGAAATGTGACCGTTCTAAAAGGCCTATCAACACGTGCTCGCTGCATTGTTGGAGGTATGCACATTCTAATCATGAGGCTAGGTAAGTAACTGTCACCAATGAAGGGGATATTATCCCCTAACTGAAAGTCACTGAGCTATACATTTTGTACTTTCTGAGCTCTTGGAGCTTCGAGCTCGAGATAAGCGCTCATTTTAGTGTGGTACATTAAAATTTGTATTTGCTTCGGTTTTGAATGTGTCTGACCTGAAGCCTCTTGGTATTTGTCCGGAAGTTAATCTGCTATGTATGACTAGTTTCAACCTTTACGGTTTTATCAAATAAACAAAAACTTCAAGACTTCGATTTAAGTCTGAATTTACCGACTATTTGGTCAGTACGGTATTTTATAATGGAATGTCAGAGTATATCGGTCACTATGTATGAGGACCAATTCACACCAATTCGTTCAATGTTTTACTTGAACACAACAGTAGTATGGATTAAAAGCAAACTATCGCAAGTTTGATGTTTTGTTATGACGATATTTTATTGCTATATGATTGTTGGTTTACTATTACACCGTCAATACGATTTTATGACCGTGAGGAGTTGTTTGGGCACTCACTAATTTCGCACCCTCTACTCTAGTAATGGGGTATGAGGACCAGGTGTTGTGATAAACTGGTCATGTGTTTGTTTGCACTTTATTTATTGTTTGTGCCTTTGTGGCTTGATTTTATTTGTTCCAGTTGGTGAACTATAGAGATTTAGGCAGTCAATTGGTTAGCCTGTCTGATGAATCAGTGACTTGTAAGTCCCGGGGAGCTTGCAAGCTGGCAGGAGATACGCAGTAAACTGTGTATAACACGGGCCTGTGACGTGAAGCTCCGACTGACCGACAGTAGTAGCGTCTTGGGCAGTCACGGGCGAGATCGAAGTTTGCAAGCAGTCGGGAGGTGTACAGGTAGTATACAACACAGGCTTGTGGTGTCAAACTTCCCGGCTATCGGGAGAGCTTCCAAGCAGGCAAATTGTCTACAGAAAAATCTGTATCCAATATAGGCTTGTGACGGTGAAGCTCTCAGGTCTCACAAGCAGGCTGACAATATCACAGAAGTGCATACTGTTCAGGCTTGTGGCGGTGAGACCTGTATAGCCGGTGCACTGAAAAAAATTTAACACAATTAAAAATGTGAATGATCGCGAGTTGTGTTAAACGACATAGCGAATAAAATAAACGATGAGTCCAAATATGCAATATTAGTACCTGGTGCATGATACAAGTGGTTATCAAAGGCGCTGTCTTAACGTGCATACGTGTAGAATAAAAATCGTGCAATAACTAAAATTACAAACATCCAAGATTGTTGTTGTTAAATTCAAAATGGCGTCAGAGAGGTACATGTACACTTCAACAGTGGAAAAAATGTGATCAAATTCACCAAAGAATCAAAAATGTTATTGGAGGGTGAGGAATAATTTGAAGTTGTACTAGTAGATTAACCCTTCACCTTATAACATGTGTTCTGCTGACACTTTTTGAAGCTAAAAGTTACTTTATACTGCATAATAAATAAACGTGACATCAACGTCTAGCTGCTTTTTTAAAAACTTCTATTGTGCTTTAAAAAGACATTCCCAGAATCTGGAATATTTCGAGGGTTTTCCGGATGTTTTAGGGGTATTTCGGGGGATTCCGGTGTTTAGGGCGACCGGCCGGCCAGAATTTATTATTAGCAGGACCGCATATCGGACGGAGGAAATCCCCGACCTGGCACATGAAACTACAAAAGGGAAAACTGAACTGAAGGCGAGCATATAAAAAAATACAAATACTTGTTAAGATGCAATGTTACTATTGAGAGCTCAGTTATACTAGTATTACTACACTAGTGTTTATTGACATTATTCAATTTATTGTGATTTGGCAACGTGGCAATCCGTATCGCGAAAACTAGAAATTGAACTTACAAACAGGAATAGCGGATACTATGAACGCATTTCCATAAAACAAGGCAGATGACTTCGTTGAAACATTTCTACTAAAATCTTGAAGCAATAATTCTTCTTCTTTTGTGAGACTTTTCTGTTTTTTGCTGGACATATTGATGTTTCAGTTTCAACCGGGTGAGGACGCACTTGATTTGGAATCTGATGTTTGACACAGTGACAGCTAGTCATATCACGTGGTTCTGGATCAGTTTAGGGATTTCGCGATAGATCCCGACAGAACCACGTTGCACTGAAAGGTCAATAAATCACAGCGACAAGCAATTAATTATCCAAAAAGGAAGTGATGTCCCCAGTTAAAACGTTTTGTTTCAAAAAGGCTGAGATCTGTGTCTTCAACTGATCAGCACCTCAAAAAGCGAATTTTTATCTGGGTGCTTTAATTTTTTTTTCTCACATTTTTAAGTGAATACGATTGTTTTTAAAGTGATACAAAACACTATAAAGGTGTTTTTTACAATAACAATAATATAAATAATAATAATTCTTTGGCCTTCCGCTGATTTATAGCGGTCCTCTAACGAGGAGGCCTACATTAACTCAGTACTCCTCAAAAGCTGGGACATCTTTTTTGTACACCACGTCTGGAGAGTAGAGGGTCCTAATTTCAGCAGTAGTATGTCATGCATGTACCCGGACACCTCCAAGTTGGGGGATCCCGGTGGGGGACCCCGAAAGTGACGCCATGTCACGTGACCCAGTGGCGCCATGTTGTGTTGTCATTACCATAGTGATACGTGTTGTTAGTGTGCATGCGCAGCGCGTGTTGTTAGGATGATACGTGTTTCTGTCGTTCATTTTAAATACTGGAGGCCATCTTGGTTTCTATAGTAGCACGCGGTTACTGAGTGACCCAAAGGCCTACAAGACGGGGTAATAGTAATAGTTTTTATTGCAATTACAACCTCAAGTGAGGCAGATCGCAAAATAAAATAGTGTTATACATGTAATATACAAATGCATAAAATATAAATTTCTGGCGCATAATATGCAGAATGGATATCAATAATATATTTTAAATAGTATTGGAAAAAACTACTTTTAAAGCTTGGACTGCCTCAATTGGTATGTTCGGAGGGTATGTTCGATTTAATAGGAGTGAATCTAATTACCAGAAACAACCCAACAATCCTTCCAAATCACCAAAAACTGTCTAAAATCACCGAAACATACTTGGTAATGCCCCATTTTGGGCATATAAGAATAGTATGTAATGCTATAGGGTGTGGTCGATTTCATCTACCCAAATAGACCTGAAAACCCACACAAACCACCAAAATCCACCCAAACCACAAAAACGGACTAGACGAAGTCCCATTTTGGGCATATAAGAATAACACCTAATGTATAAAACTGAGAGGACTCCTGGGGTATGTTCTATTACACTGGAGTACTTGTTCAGATTTTCACACTTTCCATTTTTTTTTTGCCTATTACAGATGCTGTTCTAACCCTAGTAGTTCATCTACTCCTAGCTACTCTTGACTACCCATTGTTAAGACCTTTGCTCTCGTCCAAGTCTTATAATCACCAGCGCTTGATTTCCAATAACCTGTATGCAGAGTTATCTCCCTTGTGTACAATGAAAGTCTATGTGATTTCTAAAGCCAAGAATCTATCGAGCAGGGGCATGTATTGCTCGAACGACTCTAATCTGATCGAGCAAATGAGCTATCGTGCAATTGCTCGATCGAGTGACTCCACATACTGCTCTACGAATCATTTCGGTATTCGAGGATACCTATGACCTGATATTGTACTATTTGAGGATACCTTTTGATGATATCTATTTGGGATACTTATCTGAGGATATCACTTTGAAGATTATTACATCATTCGCTCCATCCCTAGAAGTGGCCATCCTTCGCCCCATCCCTAGAAGTGGCCACCCACCTCAAGGAAGGCGAGCGTTGGTCCTGCGCCCCACCTTCACCCCTTTTTCGTAAGCATCTGAAGAGCGCATTTTTGACCCAGCCAAATAAGTTTCAATGCAGGCCTGCCTCCGAACCAGGGTGGTCCCCGAAAGGGGCTGTTGTTTTCTTCCACGATCGAACGATAACATCAAGTGCTATCCTGAAATCCGACACAGCTTCAACTATCACGAACCGCCTGAGGCAGACTATACTTGCCAATAATGGCTCTCTGTCCCATCTAACTACAAGTATAAGTGGCAGACTCTACGTGCCCGAAAATCACCATCAAAGTGCCCACGGGGAGAGGTAGCACCTTTGTGAAGGGACCCCCCTCTCACTCTGGTCATCACCTGGGGGTAGACTCAACAACCATCAAAAGACAACCCAACAACCTCATCTGACCATCTCACCAGAGACACCTGCAGAGTACCCGATCCTTTTCCACCTTCACGCCCAGATATGTAGCTTCCAAATCCTCAACTGTTAAAGAGGGTCGAAAGGGGTTTGTCCCACAGGGTCCCTGCGCGCCTACGGCGCGCGAAACCATTCAACCTGGAAGATAATTATGGTTGCTATACAGCTTCTAGACCACCCATCATCTCCAAAGCTCCAAAACCATCACTTATGCATAGTCACCACCAGCTGACCTATGATCAGTCTGTGAAGTATTTACCTTTAGTATGGTGTTCTACCAGCACTGCAGTCTTGTGCCATAAGGCCTTGTACCATTACTATTGGCTACCATTATTCCGCCCTGTGTCTAAACCATTACTAACTTGTGGTACTACTCCAGCTCTTTCTACACTAATACCACTAAGTGTCATAATTCATATCACTGCCATTCCACTACTGCTTGTTCGAACAATTTTTTTTATACTTATTTCAAGTTCTCCTAATAAGCTATCGAGCAGTGACTGAAAAGTCATTGCTCGGTTTACGATTTGGTTCCCAGGAAGTTACCTCACCAGGACTCTTCTCTCGTGCATAAGAAATAAATGGAAAATATCTAAAGTGTCATAGTAGTTTACAAATATTCTACATGGCTCTTAATGTTGGATATGTGTGAGTGCTCACCTGAACTTATGACTTTTGAGAAGCTATTTCAGGTTTCTGTTTAATCCAAACTGGCATCGAATCATCATTTCATGTCTTCCCCCGTGTTTGCGCGTTTGAATATGAAATGAAATGAAATGAAGTTTATTCAACAAAATACCAAATTTACAAGTAAGATTTATACAAAGAGTTTTACATATATAGAATACACTGGTAAATTGTTGGGAGACAACATAGCCACATTGGCTGTCTTCCTGATGCCCCCGGGAAGTGAAAAAGACTACACAGATATGACTACACAGAAATGGAGTTGACTGGATATTTTTGTTCGTAAGTACTACTTCCCATGACTGAGCTATTGAGTGAATGATCAGGGGAAGGAAGACCTCGAATCTACATGCTGGCCCCTGCCCAGTCTACGCGAAAGACTTCACCCGATATGCGCGAGTGCAATTTTGACGGTAGACTACAGATTTGGATAAATAAGATTAAACGTGAGGTGGTGGATCAAGACATGATTGGGACATTAATTCGAGGTCGGGTGGGATGAAATAACTGGAGAAGTCTCCGGCATAGGCTGGCAATGGCGTCCTACGATTAAGAATGTTTTTTTTTTCTCTTGGCAGGTAATACTCGAACAGTCTTCGTCTTGAGTAGAAGTGTTTAAAATATGGCTCCTTTGTAACAAGGAGGTGGGAGTGTTATGGCAAATAGGACGATTTCCTGCCTTCATTGACGTCATACATAAGGTCGCCATAGTGCTAGAATGCCGTATGTCCCACTGGGACATAGAGCACTCTAGCACCAAGGCGACGACATCTTTCTCACTCTCTCATATGAAAGGTCCCACAGGGGAGTGTGGCGACGTGCGTGTATTATTGAGCGTTAGGCCTACAGTCTGGACACATTAGCTACGAACAGGTAACGTGTGAGGAGTAGCTTGCCAAGCATTCATTAGTAAGTTGTTTCTTGAAAACATGTCTGGAAGGTAGGGCCCGTAAGTTAGCATCAATTTCATTCCAAATCTTTGGGAAGCTGTGTTTTGGCAGTTTGGCAGAGAATTGGGTTTTAGCTTTCTGCGACTGTATCATGCCAACTTGTCTAGTTTGAAGTCCGGATAAAGAGTGTACACTAAAAAATGTTTTGAATGAGTCGGACAAACTATCGTTTTTCCAGTCGTGCATGAATAGAAAGACATTCACTTTGTATAGATCGTTAAATTTTAGTATGTTATTATCCTTGAATAGGGGATCAGTATGGCTATTAAACTTTTTACAATTAATAACTCGCATCGCGCGTTTCTGTAGAGAGTATATTTTACTGCTGGATGGCCCATACCCCCAAATTTAGATTGCATACAGTAAGTGACTATGAACTAATGTATAATACAGTAATTTCAATGATTTCTTGGGGATAACGTTTTTCACTTTATTCAAACAATAGATTGTACTTGGCATCTCGGAACATACTGTGGAATTGTGGTACTTAAAATTGAGGCTTTCGTCAATGTATACGCCTAAGAACTTGGCGACTTTGTCTTGTTGGGAGTTACCTATAGGTGAAAGTTTGGTATTGTTAAGAAAAATATTTACTAAGTCGGATTTTTTCGGACTGTTCGGTGGGTGTAGCATAATATATTTACATTTACTGGCGTTCACTAGGAGTTTGTTGCAACAGCACAGTCGAATATTTTATTCAGCTCAGTATTAACTGTGGTCTCCAGAGTATTCAGGTCATGCCCAGCTGTAAACGGGGTTGTGTCGTCGGCAAATGACAACAGGTTAAGAACAGTGGAGTATCTCATATCATTCACGTAAATTGAGAAGAGGATAGGCCCCAACACAGACCCCTGGGGACCCCGCAAGTAACATGTCGGTTTGGGGATCAATTCGTGTTATATTCCACATACTGTTCTCTGCTTGATAAATAACTTTGGAACCAAAGTTTACTTATCCCTCTTATATCCGTAGAATTCCATTTTGCTAAGTAAACTTTCGTGACTGATGGAGTCAAATACCTTAGACAAATCAAGGAAGACGGCAGGAGAAGAGTCTTTTGTAGGCTTGTCGTTGCATTCAGCGACATACTGCAAAAGGTGCATGATGGGGTGAAAAGTGGAATGATTTTTGCAAAAACCGTACTGATGTTCGTACAGTATATTAAAATCATTGAGAAAATTAGAGAGTCTCCGGTTCATTATTTTCTCCAGAAGTTTCGAAAAAGCCGGTAATAAACTAATTGGTCTGTATTTACCTAGCTCACGGGAATTCCCCCTTCCCTTTGAAAATTGGTTCACCTTTGTTATTTTCATTTTATCGGGGACTTTACCTTGTATAAATGACTGATTGAATATATAGACCAGGGGTTTCGCGATCTCACAAATTGCCTCTTTCATTATTTTTGTAGATAAATTGTAAGCGTCGGTACTCATTTTCCCTTTCAATTGTCCGGCTGTCAGTATGATTTCTTGCTCGTTTGTTGGGGTAATATACTCTGAAAATAGTTGAGTTAAAAATTTAGCATTAAATGCTGAGCGACAATGTGACTTTAAATGTACCGAGACATCACTTCTATTCCTCAAGAATTATAAAAATATTATGGGGGTATCAGTTGTAGTTTTATCTTTTGGGAATGCTGACAAAATGGAAGGGTGTGTAAAAAGATAAAATGACACAAAAATGCCGAAAATGACGTAACATTTAAAAAAGCCCAAAATAGCAATTTTTATTTTTTGAGGTATACAACATTCTAAAATTTCACGTAAATGTGAAAAGTTTCATTTTTGAAACGTTGTCGCCTCAATGTCACTTCAACGTCAGCTAAAGACGAATTTGTTGTTGACTGGAAACTGATTGCATTTTTAGATATATTGTTTTCATTTGGATGTAAATTTACAAAAAATCAAGAGTGAGCGTGGCAATATTAAAAGACGTCAAACTGACGTTGTTTTTTGGATAAACGTCGCACTGTGAAAATCTCACAGTTGCATTTAATAGAGTCGTCATGCAAATTATTATGTGTGAAATTCCAAAGTTGTACTCGATCCCCTAGTCACGTATTATTTTTTATTGAGAATGTTAGTAAATACATAGAGCCCGTCAATTAATGTTTTATAGCGTTGACGATGTTCTTAAGGGTCTTTGTTAATTGTCAATCAACTAACATTGTTCCATTGTTTTAAAATAACAGTGACTTGCCTGAATGTCAGTCAGGAAGTACACTCATGCTACGGGTTAAATAGTTAGTATCGTCACATGCCACGGGTTAAATAGTGTGGTGAGAAGATTGAAAATACGAGGTTATCACAATAGTTCTCGAACAATCTAGGGGGAACAATTTGTATTAACGTGAATGTCTTGAGGCATATTCTGCCAGACATATCGCGTACAGGTGTACCTGGTTGCTCTGAATCTGAAGGCTTGAGGAATTTCAGACGGAGTTTCGCACATATTGGAATTTTAAGTTGTCATTTGTAATGTGGTTGCTTAACCTCACAGGGGATGAAGGATTTTAACTTGTCATAAATTGACGACGAGCTGTCAAAGTTACCACGCTGGTCATCCGATTACCACATTTGCGGTGCAGCACCTCGTTTGCGGTTTAAAAAAGACGGAAACGGTTGAAGGCAGGTGTCATAAAATATGGTATAACTGCTTTTAACTTGCGTATATCACTAAAAAAATTTAATCTGGCGATCTATGGAATGTTATTGTATTCTTGTACATAGTGTCGGTGTGTTTTATGAAGTAATTGAGCTCTGTTATTGAAAATACATTATCGTTCATCCTCATTCTTTCGAAAGTTTTCGACAAAATTTGTTCTCTCCGTGAATATGAAGGACATAGAAGGTCAAAACTTCGCTCCATTGTTGCTTCAGACTTTTGTCTTTGAGTTTAGGTCAGCTTCAGCTTTCATAAAAAGTCCTACAATCGCCTTATTTGGCAGCTTCGACGAGAGGTGTTGAACTTTTAGAATACCTGATTTGCGGTGTTGTCTAAACCGCAAAAGGTGGTAACTTTAAGGTATTCATAACAATCAATTACCCCCCCCCCCCCCCCCCACCCCCCTCGATAAATTCCTTTTAAACATGTTTTCACAAAAGGCTCACAAAAGTAAATTACACATTTGGCTAAAATAAGACAATTCTCTATACGGATGCTGCTCCAAGGACTCACAATAGCATATTTTAAATATAATTCGCATTCAAACCCAACAACTGGAATTTTTATCTCCACTCCATATTTCCACTTTAAAATACTTCAAAAAAATTGTTTTTTATTTCTTTCATGAAAATATTTCTTGGATGAAAGTATGGGTTATTAATACTTACCATGAAAGAGTTTGCAACATAGTAGGCTTGTTGAAATGCGTGTACTTACCAATTTTCCAACTTGTATGCGTAACAATCTGCTGTTTTTTAAACCGCAGACGAGGTAGTGCACCGCAAAAGTGGTAATCGGATGGTTACCGTATCTTGTCAAACACTCCCCATGACCAGGTATGTTTTGGTAACTCGAACACCGCGTGATGCTTAGTAAGGCTGAGTAAGCGCTATCACATTAACTATAATATTAACACCCTTTAGGTTGGAGTTAACTGAAACCTGGGAATTAGTGATGGAGTGTAGGAGTAGATCATTGGAGGTACCTATTTGGTAGAGGTTGCCTCATGTCACCCGATCGAATGACTGAGTTTGCTGATGTTGCGTAAACACTGCAACGGTCTTGTTGGTGGGAAGGAGGGAGTAAAGCTTAGCTTTATATAATCAAACTGTGCCCCCTTCTCTGCAGAGAGGGAATGGAAGAAAATGCAGTGGGAAATATGGCCACTGGTTGATTCTGTAGTGTCTTAACCTATCTGCTTTGAGTCTAGTGACGTCCATGACTATCTATTACCTGAGGATAAAATATAGTCCTTGTGAAGCTTAATCCGAAATGTCTGGGTCTGACTGGGTGATCGGCCTACTTGTTGACATTCACAGCTGTCATTTAATAATTCATTTCAAATTATTTGTGACAGGAGCCAAAGTAAAACAACAGACAAGAAAAGTGAGTCAAAATATCTGACCGACCGGCCCGCTTCCAGCCGCTCAAAATTGGGCCAGCCACCATGAATTTTTGGACCGACCAACCTCAAACTTGGCCACTCTGCCCGATTGCGAATTGCAACCAGCTCAGTTTTAGATTGAAAGCGTCCAGTAGTAGGAGAGAGGTCAACGACCCACAATGGGGACCTGGGATGTGGCGCCATAGTCATGTGACCTAGTTACGTCCTGTTTTGGTTGTCATGGATCTCCAAAAGGTATTCACCAATACATATCATTCTCACGGAATCCCACTATGAGAATCCATTTTTGGAAAAACGTCTGTGGTTATGGAATCCCCTTTTTTCAAGATGAACGTGGAGTTACTCGTTCAAGCACGTGACTATGACGTCAAACTCTAGGTCCCCCAATGTGGGTCGTTTGATCCCTCTCCTACTACTGAGGCCCTTTGCATAGTTCACAAGCCCAAAATGGAACTAGAATGCCCGTTGACCAAATGATTAGATTGCTCAATGCTGTATCAACCAGTAGTGGCAGAGCCCTCTGTCAAGGTGTCCCCAACACCAAACTGATAGCATTTGCCGACAAATATCAGCTTCGAGATTATCTGAGGAAAATAATAGTTCATGGGGGTGTCGGCCCTTCGTAATGCCCTGATGACTGGCCAGTTCGCTTCTGCTCCACCTCTTTCTTCTGTGGGGTCACACCCCAAACTCATCCAGGTGACCCATGTGCTGTTATTACACGCCCTGCGAGGGCACAGGTTAAACAGGCAGCACGAGATGATATATTCGTTTCGTCGGGTGTGCTTGCAAGGCGAGTACTTGGCGATGTGGAAATGATGACATACAATTACCGAATTTGGACCAACTTGCCAGGTCTGCAAACAGGGCAAGAGAAAAACTTAGACCAAAACATCCAAAAGATCTCGACGTTGTTTTGGAAAAATTCTTCATACCGGATGGGTTTCTCGGAAAAGACATTCAAATACATGGTCAGCGTCATATTCTTTTAGCAACCGATCTTCACCTGCAACATCTGAAAAATAAAAAAAAATATGGTTCATGGATGGGACATTTAAGATGGCACGTGAGCCGTTTACCCAAATATTTAGCATTCACAGTTTCATAAAAAGTGGTGATTCAATGAAACAGGTTCCATTGTGTTTTGTTTATATGTCTCGATGAAAAGAAAGGATTACATAGCAGTGTTAAATGAGCTTTTGAATCTTGTGCCTGAACCTTCTGTGCAGGATTGTGTTTTAGATTTTGAGAAAGCTGCGTGGTCGGCAATAAGTGAAGTACTTCCTCAGGTTTCTATTCATGGCTGCTGGTTTCACTGGAGTCAGGCAGTATATAGGAAACTAAAAAAAATTGAGTTACAAACTGCATAACTTGCCGTTATAGATTATGTGCGTCAGTTAATGGCTCTACCACATTTTCCACCAAATCACATAGCAGATGCATTCACGTTTTTAAAGGGTCGGTGTCCGACTTCACCATTTTCTGAGAAACTTAATAATTTGGTCAGCTATTTTGAAAAAATTGGGTGAATTCAGAAAAATGTCCACCTTCATCGTGGTCTACACTCAAACGGCCCGTACGCACAAATAATGATGCTGAAGGTTGGCATCATTCTATTAATACACAGGCCAAAACAAACTCTTTGAACATGTACAAACTTTCCACCTTGCTTTATAAAGAGTCAGAACTACTCCCAGTTCAGCTTCGTTTGGTTTCGCAGAAAAAACTGTAACGTTACCAAAAAAAAGTACTCATATAAAACATCAACACTGTTGAAATTGTGGAATGCTTACACGCTAAAAACTAAAGTGTTAAAAACTACACTTGAAGTGCTGTATTTAACACTTACTAAGTGCTGAACTAGCACTTTGTTCAAGTGTAGATATCCCAGAACTTGACAGGTGTTACAATAATACCACGTGACAAGTGTAATGTCGTGACACTTAAAAGGAAACAACGCAGATGACGCGGATCAGGCTCGAACTCTCGAGCCTGATCCGCGTCATCTGCGCTGTGTCCTTTAATTATTTACCCATCGAGCCCAAATCGAATTATGGACGATTCTGGAAGAACCACCAATGCTAGACACATGGGAAGTGCCAGCCATTCATCAAGTTTCAGATGCCTGACGATTGTAACGTCTAAGTGCTTAAAGCATTGCACTTTGAGTGTTAAAATCAAACCCTAAGAGTAAAAATGGGTTTAACACCTTGAAAGTGTCAGTTTTAACACTTTAGTTTTTAGAGTGTATGATAGCGAACCACGTGAAATCAGCACATCAGAATATCTTCGTCAATGTGCACAGTTGGTAGATCATTCTGAAGATCCCCTTTAAATATATGCTGTGACCCAAGATGTTAGTTAAAATGTGCTCGTTTTCCATCTATAATGCCAAGTTTTCCAATAGCATATCTGTTTCATTCTCTCTGTATTCTTAACACCAATACTTGCGGCGATTTAATGATAAATTTCGCAATGAATTAAGTTTTCCAATAGCATTTTGGTTTCATTCTCTCTCTATTCTTAACGCCAATACTTGCGGCGATTTCTTTGAAATTACGACAAGTGTTGTTATTAATGATAGAGAGAAAGTGGAACAAATTATCTAGCTTCAATTAAGGAAGATAGTAATAAGAATTGTCGATGCTGACAACAATATAGGAGAAATTATCTAGTTTATGTAAATTTCGCAATGAATTAAGTTTTCGATTAGCATTTTAGTTTCATTCTCTCTCTATTCTTAAAACCAATACTTGCGGCGAATATACTAATAATAATTCCCTAGGGACGAAGTAAGAAATTGAAATCGCGACAATCATTGGCATTACTGACGGAGAGAAAGGATAATTACATGTGTCGCAACATTTAACTTTGAGATTATTTTGTGATATTATTCTATGTTTGTGCTATTATACAATGTTGGCGTTTGCATTATTGATAGAAAGTGTTTCTAAGACAGGAATCTTGTGTTTTTTATGTGTTATTCGTTGATATTTGTTATTATGTTTATCTATAGTATTTTCTTTAGTGTGCTTTAATAAAATATATTTGCTTGAAAAAAATTTCTTGGTGCAAATCGACTGCCCATGGTACAGATCGACTTTTTCGATGGAGCAAATCGACTTTTTCGATGATGCAAATCGACTGACACGACCGTAACATGGTGCAAATCGACCGTGGGGCAAATCGACCAATCCCCGTCACAACAGCTTTGATTTATCATGATTAGCCACTCAATCTTCAATTGTTGTTGCAATGAAAAGAAACGTGATTTCGAAAATGTTTGAAAATTATGTTAGTTAGGAAAAGGATGCTAAACTGTGTGGATATAAACTTTGGTGATATTTATTGTGCCAAACTATTTTCAATTCTGACGAGGATTTCTTACAAAGTTTATTATTTTTGGAATTTATTTGGAATATACACTGCGCACTTTTTCTTGGATTTCTTGAAATAAGTAAGTAATATATTAAAACTATATAGAGCATCAACTGTAAACTACAATATAAATTATAATATTTATTTTCAATAAAAAACAGAATTTTAATAACATAATAGATAAAAACAACTGAAAAATTCATTGGAATAAAAAATATACCTAGCAGACGAAACGGGTCAAATTGTAGCGGACGAAATGGGTGAAAGTGCAGTGGATGAAACAGGCTGCGGACGAAATGGTGAAATTCGTTTTGAATACAGGCAACGAACATTTCATTCAACAACAAACCCATCTATTTGCACTTTATGACGCAGGTAAGCTATTCACTGCTCATTTTGCCATGGAGTCACCTCATTGCTTCGCGCTGTAGTATTTTTTTCGCTTTATTTAATGCATAATTTACTCGGGCTACTTTTGTACGTATTTGGTCAATGTGATACTTATAAGATAGATGATCATCCATTAAAATTCCCAAATTTCAAAGAAGTTTCAATTTAATTTTGCCCCACCCTGTTTATTTCATGTCCGTTGATGTAAATATTATGGTTCATGAGAGTAGCCTTTTGGGTTGGATTTATTAAAATATATTTTGTTTTCTTTGCATTTAACATGAGTTCATTAATGGAGCACAATTCAAAGATTTTGGCTAGTTCATTATTTACATAAGTAGTCAAATGATTAATATCTTTTCCGGAGGAAAATACGGTGGTGTCATCGGCAAAGGACAGGATGGGTAGTGAAGTGGAATGCGGCAGATCATTAACATATATTAAAAATAAAATTGGGCCCAAGATAGACCCCTGCGGCACCCCATAGCGTAGATCGGCTTTGTCGGATGCATTTCCCCTATAATCCTTAAGCCCCCATATAGCCCCAAATCGCCACTTTTATATTGCATTGAAGCAGGTGCTCCCTTGTGTAATCTTTTTTATTACTCTTGTGTGTAGACTGAATTTTCCCTGGCAGTGGTTCTACATCATTGCTGGCTGCCTGTACAGGCAGCCAGCAGTGATGTAGAACCACTGCCAAGTCATCAATAATTATGTAAGCAGAAAAAGGCCATAAATACTTTAAAATTAATATGAGGACTTAAGGGATAATTAACGCAATGAGTTCTATTCGAGAGATAGCTCCGAAACCAATCATTACTGAGTCCTCTAATGCCATATTTTTCAAGTTAACGTAGTTTTGTTCGAGAGATAGCTCTGAAACCAATCATTACTGAGTCCCCTAATGCCATATTTTTCAAGTTTACTAAGTAAAATATCATGGTTTATGGTATCAAATGCTTTGGACAAGTCGAGAAAAATAGCTAGGGTGACATCTTTATTCTTTTTATTGTTCTCCATGGCCACATGTTTAATAAGGTGCATGACAGGGTGTATAGTGGAGTGTTTCTTCCTGAAGCCAAACTGATAGGGATTTAAAAGTTTCTATCCAGGAAACTAATACGTCTTTTATACATAATTTTTTCCAAAATTTTGGAGAAAACAGGGAATATACTAACTGGTCTATAATTACTAAAGTCTCGGTTATCACCGGATTTAAATAATGGGATTACTTTGGCTATTTTCATTTGTGTGGGTACTCTTCCCTGAAGGAATGAGTTGTTTATAATGTGTGTTATTGACTCGACTAATAGGTCGATAGTGTTTTGAGGAGGTTTGTTGTTATGCCATTACAATCCTTACTAAACTTGGTTTTCATATCTTTTACAAGAGAAAGAACTTCGGCATTGGTAGTTGGCGTAATATAAAAACTATCAAGGATTTCATCGTTCATATAATCAGAAAATGATTTATTCGACTCCACAATTGACTCCCTAGTTCGTTTACCGATATTGTTGAAGAAATTATTGAATTCCTGAGCAATGTTACGTGGATTGTCAATTTTATTGTCTCCGTGATTAAAAATAGGATGGCAGTTTCATTTCTGTCTTGGCCCTACTTATTGCAGCATATAGGATTTTTTCCATGTATCACGCATATTATTTTTACTAATCGCTAGTGCATTGCTTTACTTTGTTTCTTAACTTTATTAAATACTTGACAATAGCGTTTGTAATTTTTGATATTGTGATCAGAAGGGTTTTTTTTTATTTTTTACTATAAAATCTATTTTTAGTGATTGATGATCTAATAAGTCCTCTCGTCATCCATGGTTGACGTTTGATAAGTTTTTTTTTTGGGAGAACTTGCTGTAAGGGAAATGCATACTCAAACGCGTTCAAATAAATATTTAGCAATGCGTCATATGCTTGGTCTGGGCAGTTGCGTTCAATTACATCAGAAAAGTCGATTTCGGAGAGAGAAGACCTAAAGCAAGCAACACTGTCTTCATTTAACTTCCGTGACATTATTGGCTCTGTGATATCAATTTTTTGTATTTTTATTTCAAAGTAGAAAATGCCGAAGTGATCAGATACATCTGTTATTATTATACCTGATTTCAATGGGGATGTAATGTTACTGCTTAAGATGTGATCAATTAATATGCCGAGTGTTCAGTAACTCTAGTTGGCTTTGTTATGTGCGGTAAGAAACCCTGACTGAACACTAAATCAATGTAATTATTAGTTTTTGTGTGAGTTTCAAATTTTAAGAGGTCAATGTTGAAGTCACCTACAAAATAGGTTGGTTTGTTTTCCTGATTCGCCGCATCAGTTATTTTATTTAGTGTCTGGAGAAAAATGTCCAGATCTGCTTTGGGGGGGGGGGGGGGATGGTGTATTTGGCCTGTAAATAACGCCTATTATTTTCGATGACCTGTGTATTCTAATCTCAACGAAAAGTGACTCGATGCTGTGAGAGATAAAAAATGAGAGGTCGTCTCGAACTTTATAATCAATTTCTTCCTTGATAAATAAGCCCACCCCACCACGGCCGTCATCATTAGTAGGACGCGTTCTCTTTAATAATTGGTGATATCCTTCCATATTAAAGCAAACGTTATCTGGAATATTAAATACTTCTGTCAGCCCAATCACATCAAACACATCATTATCAGTTCCTTGTATGTTAAATAATAGTTCTGTGAGTGCGTCCCAATGAGCACTAAGGCTCTGGTAATTAATACGAAATAGTGAAATGGACTTTTGGGTCTTTTGGGATATACACTCGTATTTACCTGGTTCAATATAATCGCAAGCACAAAGTTCATTTTAAAGGGCGATTCAATTTCGTCATCGATACCTATTTTCTCATTATACAAATGTTTAAAATCGAAGTCTGCTTTTGTCTTAAGCTCGTCCAAACAAAAACTACCTATTATTTAGTGCAGATCAGACATCAAGCCATCCTAGTATCTTGAGTTTAAGTGATGATAAGCCCAATGAAGAAAGACGTCCATCTTTCATTAAAAGGCGGATAGAAAAGTTCCTGTGTTTGGTATAAACAACTAAATGAAAAGGTATTACATTAAAATAAGTCCAGTACAATATTTGCAAGTAAAAGAAATCTGCGCGAATCATTTTCCCATAACAAAACAAAACTATATACAAAAAGAAATGGGAACTATGGAAAGCTTCCATGACTGCTGGGTTGGTAATGACTCTCACCTTTAGTGACACAGTGGACGAAACGAGAATATCATAATCAATTAATGAAAGTACTTTAGGTGCCAGACAGCTGAAAAATAACAAAAGGAGGTCTATCACAAGTCGCCAACCCCAGCGTAGTTAACACACCAAATCACCCGCAGAGCTGAGACTCCACTCAACCAAAAATCACAAATTCGCTGAAAAGCATAAGATTCACAAGCAAAGTTCCAGACAATGGACCTCCAGGTTAAACCCGGGGGGGGGGGGGGGGGTCCATTGGTTGAATCACCGCCTGTGTATTTTGTCCATATGCCTAGGACTTGATCTGATACTTCTTGGTGATAACTCCACTGCACGGCCGACCTAGCCACAAACTATAGACAAGTATATTCAATGTTATTTTTGCCATAGTAATGATTTCCGAGAGTAATTCAACAGGTTGTGGGCTAAATTACTTTTGGTAGTCTGGATTTGCTATTTAAATGTGTTCCACCACAACAGAACAAATTTATATAAATAATATATCATATGCATTTGACTGGTTGAGGGCTAGATTATTTTAGTAGTCTGGATTTGCTATTTAAATGTGTTCTATTACAAACCACTGGAGAGTGCCCACAGGCACTCTCCAGTAGTTTACAATAGAACAAGTATATATAAATAATATATCATATGCATTTGACTGATTGGGGGCTAGCTTAATTTTTGTAGTCTAGTTTTGCTATTTAAATGTGTTCTATTACAAACCACTGGAGAGTGCCCTCAATTTTGAAAGCCCCGATAGTAGTTTCTACCCATTTTACCCAATTCAACTGGTTGAGGGCTAGATTATTTTTGGTAGTCTGGACGAGAAGGGTTCTTGACTAGAGCCGACTGCATTTCAATGTGATTTGTCTCATAGAAATCGGATAAAAAGGTCTTTTTATATCCGATTTCTATGATTTGTCTCAAACATCGAGAGACCTTCGGACCGAGACAGAAGCCTAGAGTTCTGAAGGAAAATACAGAGTGAAAGCACAGCGTATGGGTGTACTCGATTGCCGGAGTGTACACCAATTCAGTATGGATAGTCGTCTCCATTGGTCATAAACTTGTAAACACACGTACAACAAAAACTTGAATGCATTTAAAATTGACAAGATAAACACGCTGAACTCCAGGCTCCTGGCTCGCGCCATACAGAGTTGCAACTGTATAAAATATAGTTTCACGTACTCTATTCATATCAGGAACTTACCCGAGGGTCGAAACAGACGACAGGGATTTTACAAGGAAACAGAAAATGATTGCAGTTTTGAACACTGACTGTTTTCATCAAAGTTTGTAACACGATTGTTGGACAGGTGTTTCCGAAGGGAAGAAATGTCGTCTCGCAAGAAGTGCCCTTCGTAACATAATTCTTGAACAGTTAAAATATGTCACTTTCGAAGAGAAAGTTAACGTTTGTCTGCCTCAGCGTATTTTTCTTCATGGAAGGTGTTGAGTATGGTAGTATTAAACTTTTACCTTCGCATTTCCGGAGTATATTTGACACTTTTGACCATTTCCGGGGTTCTGCAGCCTAGTCTATTTGACTTGGTTTCGCCACAAGGTCGTTGCGCTGGGCTGTTTTGCAGATTAATGGGGCCCATATACCCGGAGAAAACCACGAAACACCGACAAGTAACTGACGGGCTTCCAATTTTCCTCACTGATTTCCCCCAAAAGTTTGATGTCACTGTCACCTAATTTAAGGTGCTATTTAAGTAAGGAAATTTGTATACTTCGAAATTCATTTAATTTGAATTTATGGAATATCAGAGGTGGGAATTTCAAAGTAGTTTAAACAAATATGATCACTTACTCACCTTAATGGAAACTGTAAACGTGTTTTCAGGCTCTGACATTTACCAAGTTTGTTACCAGTTTGGTATTTTGGAATGCATTTTAAATCTGCGACGTGTGTCATGCAGCAGTAGGTCATAATCCTACATCATGCCTACTGCATTCATGACACATCGTAAATTTAAAATGCTTTCAACTTACCTTTTTCTTCCTTGATTGCTTGCCAACTGTTGAGAACAAAAGCTAATGAATATTTGGAGACCTTTCGCTGCATTTTCCAACTTTTTCGGCAGGTCCGAATCTGGTGGAATGGCTCGGGGGGGGGGGGGGGGGGGGGGCTCATGACCATGCCTGTCGGAAATTTTTGTTATGCGTCGGGAAATTGTTGGTCTTCCGAACGCTCTTTTCTCTGAAAGCCGCTGGCTTTGGAAAAAAAAAAACGCTTTCCGTTTAACAAAACAACAATATTCACATTTCAAAAATCACTTTATATTCCTTATATCCTTTATGGAAGCTCTCGTTTAGTTATATGTATATGGCGATCGAGTAGTCATGTACACGAAAAAACGTTCGCATGTTATTATTTTAAAGAATTACTTGCGTTAAACCAAGGTAATTCTTTAAAAAATATCAACAAACGAACGTTTCGAACCTGTTTCGTTTATTATTGTTAGCTTAACTTGACAAAGCCAAGATAAGTTATTGCGATCACCCGTGAGGAAGTCTGCGAGTCTTTTCACATTTTCTTTAGCACGGGCTACACCACGTAGTTCTTGTCCGATCCTCACTAAATTTCAGGTGCAGGTTCGCGTTCATGTCTAGATAAGAACGCCCCATTCTGGTCGCGATCGGTCAACCGTGATGGCTGCGCTGGTTCGAAACCCGAAAGCCTTTAGCACAGTCTTCAGGTCGTGCTTATGAAGGGATTTCATTGTAACTTGGCAGGATGACTCCGTATAATGCCTGGTTTTTAAGAAGTATTTTAAGAAGTATACTGAATTAGGTTTCGAATTTGTACCGGCAGTCAGCGACCCGCAACATTCAGGGCCGACGAGAGCGACGATGAGTCCCGGAGCAGCGTGTAGAATGGGTTTAGGGACCCGCGCGCACCGAAGGCGCGAAGCGATCACCGGGTAGTCTGGAGGTCCTCCCCCAGAATTCCCGAAACTTTTTGCATAGTCTACAGGTCGTATTTATGAAGGGATTTCATTGTAACTTCGTAGGATGACTCCGTATAATGTCTAGTTTTTAAGAAGTATACTGAATTAGGTTTTGAATTCGTACCGGCAGTTAGCGACCCGCAACATTCAGGGCCGGCGAGAGCGAGGATGAGCCCCGGAGCAGTGTGTAGAATGGGAGTTAGGGACCCGCGCGCGCCGAAGGCGCGAAGCGATAACCGGGTAGTCTGGAGACCCTTCCCCAGAATTCCCGAAACCTTTAGCACAGTCTACAGGTCGTATTTATGAAGGGATTTCATTGTAACTTGGCAGGATGACTCCGTATAATGTCTAGTTTTTAAGAAGTATACTGAATTAGGTTTTGAATTCGTACCGGCAGTCAGCGACCTGGCAACATATTCAGGGACGGCGAGAGCAAGGATGAGTTCCGGGGCAATATGTAGAATGGGCGTCAGGGACCCGCGAGCGCCGAAGTCGCGAAGCGATAAGCGGGTAGTCTGGAGGTCTTCCCCCAGAATTTTTTAAAAATTAATGCCAGGAGACGCATTCTCCTGCATTTTCTTGACAATTTCTACCGGTACTTAATTATTTCCTTACAATTTGAATGATTTATTACCTGTATTTCTGTGTGTATGGTGCATTTTCTTTCCGAAGATATCGTGACCACCACGCTGCCGGAAAGACCAGTGAAAAACCAACAAACTGGAACAAGTGGAGATTTTTTCTATATGAATGGAACCTACGCACTCTTCCCACGACCACCAGCGTCAGAGGCCCGTAACAAAAGCCTCCCCATGACTTTTAGCTCAGACGTATCGATAGGTCAAACTACAATTTTTTAAAACACTCCAAATACCGAGCCCGTTGCCCCGCTTACTCCCCACTCTCAGCGCATGTGAGGTTGATGACACGGATTTTATCTCAACTTGACAGCGTCAAGTATGAGCTATTGGGGTGGGATGTAGAGATGGGCAATATACCGAAAAACTGAACCGATACCGATATCGTGGGGATACCGAAAAACCGAACCGAACCAATCGTTGAATACCGAAAGCGTCTACATTTTTAAATTTTCCTACATTCACTATTTAAAAGGCCTTGTTGAGGCTTGATAGCAGTTGAAGGGTTCATATTCATGGAAGAAGTGGCTGATTTTATTTTCAGTTTTGTTAACCCTTAAGGGCCTAGTTGTCCTGAATTCACCTAGGACTACAACCTGTACATGCCCAGCTGCTTAACGGTGATTTCTAGCAAATTTACCAGGACTTTACTAGAAATTACTGCCCACGTGGTTTATTTATTGTCAGCGGGATCTCTAATAGATGGCATGTTCAGAGCACATGCTCTGAGATTGAAAATGCCTCAAATAGGTTTTAATAGTTAGAGTGTGTTTAGAAGAAGTCACAAAATTACTGTAGACTTGATATGTGCCAGTAAAAGAATGCCACTGTTGAGCTTATTGGCAGTGGCATCTGTGAAGCAGTGGTACATCAACTTATTCTGAATTTTTCCTGATGTGAATTCCCCTTTTGTACTATCAGCAAATCTCAGTTAAGTCAGATACCGAACCGATACCGAGGTGTTCCCTTTTAAAAATACCGAAACCGATACCGAACTCAAAATCCAATACCGCCCATCTCTAATGGGATGTGATCCGTCGTTCGTATGTCCGTATATCTTTACGTCCGAACGTCCGTACCACTGTCCGTCCACAATTCCTTTAGCACACCATACAAGCCGCATCTCTCACCCGATCAGTTTCAAATTGCATACGTGCTTTGGGGTAATGTCCAGATCAGAGGTATCGAATTTTTCCGAATTTCGTTGAAAAACATGGCCACCAGAGGCCATGCTGGATTTGGTAAAAAAAAAAATGTCAACAATTCTATTAGCATACCCCACAGGTCGCACCTCTCACCCGATCTTTTTCAAATTTTATAAGTAGCTTTGGTTTGATGTCTGGACGATAATAATAATAATAATAATAATAATAATAATAATAATTTTAAAGCCCAGAATTCACACACGGTGCTCAATGGCTGTACAATAATTGCATACATACATATACACACATACACCTACATTCTGTCACAGATACGTTGATACATGGATCACTATTATCATTTATTGGTGCCCAACGCCACATCAGCAACCAAGGCTATATCATGGCGATAAAAGCGACAGAACCTAAAAAAAGAGGGTATTGAATTAAAACAAAATAAAAACAACAACCTTGCCAAAACAATTATGTGAGTGTGACTTCACGAGTAACGAAGCAATCCCCACCGACTCAATCACACTCACGCACCTGGTAATGTCAGTTTATGATCAAAATTAAAAGACAACTGAAGGAAATGCCTTACGAAAAAAGTAGGTTTTAGTACCAGACTTGAATGATTCACGTGATTTACTATTTTTTATGTCGATTGGAAGAGAATTCCAAAGCCTTGGACCAGCAACCGCAAAGGCCCTATCACCAGCACTAGTAAATTTAGATGCGGGCTCTGCCAGATTGAGTTGACCTGATGACCTAAGAGACCTCGGTGGTTTATGGATGGTAAGCAGATCGGACATCTAGGATGGTGCAGATCTCGAGATACACTTGGACACCAAAAGGACAATTTTAAATTGAATTCTTTACTTAACGGGTAGCCAGTGTAACTCAGAGATTATTTGTGTTATATGGTAGTACTTTTGAGTTCTGGTTATGACCCGCGCAGCACAATTTTGGATGTGTTGTAGCTTTTCAAGAATAGATGTTTTAGACCAAATCAGGAGAGAGCTGCAGTTGTCGAGGCGACTGGTAACAAAGGCGTGGACAAGCTGTTGTGAAGTCTGCGTTTCAATGAAGGGTCGAATTTTGAAAATATTTCTAAGATGAAAAAACGCACTGCGAGAGACATGTTTGATATGTTCATCAGCGGCCAAATTTTCATCCATGAAATAACCTAAGTTTCGAACACAGCTGCTGGGTTTTATCGTAGAACCTCCAATATTGAGGGACAGTTTGGATATTTTTGAAAGTGGATGAGGTAGACCTATGTATATTACTTCTGTCTTGTCATCGGTCATTTTAAGAAAGTTTTTAGTCATCCATACCTTGATGTCTTAAATACAAAGTTCAGTCTCACTGCATGCTACATGCTAGATGGGAGCTATCAAATGTTTGGCCATCTTGGATGTAGCATAAAATTGCCAACAATTCCATTACCATAGGCCGCATCCCATATCCGATCATTTTCAGATTTCGTATGTAGCTTTGGTGTGGATGTCTAGATGGGAGCTATCGAATTTCTCTGCATTTCGTTGAAAAACATGGCCGCCAGTGACCATCAATTCCAATAGCACACCCAAAAGTTCGCACCTCTCACCCGATCTTTTTCAAATTTTATATGTAACTTTGGTGTGATGTCTAGATGGGAGCAATTGATTTTTTTCTGAATTCCGCTGAAAAACACGGCCGCCAGTAACCATCTTGGATTTAGCATATAAATTGTCAACAATTCCAATAGCACACCCAAAAGGCTGCATCTCTCACCCGATCTTTTTCAAATTTTATATGCAGCTTTGGTGTGATGTCTAGATGGGTGCAATTGATTTTTTCTGAATTTCTTTGAAAAATAAAGCCGCTAGTGGCCATCTTGGATTCGGCATATAAATTGTCAACAATTCCATTATCACACCCTACTGGCCGCATCCCTCACCCCATCTTTTTCAGATTTCATATGTAGCTTTGCTGTGATATCTAGATGGGAGCTGTGGATATTTTTTAATTCTTTTGAAAACATGACCGCCAACATCTGTCTTGGATTTGGCATTTAAATTGTTAACAATTCCTTTAGCAAATACACCCTCATCTCTCAGTCAATCTTTTTCAACTCTCTTATGTGGCTTTATGGTGATGTCTGCATGGGAGCTATCATGTTTTTTTTTTAATTTCGTTAAAAAAACATGGCCGCCAGCGGCCATCTCAGATTTTGCTATTAAATTGTCTACAATTCCTGTAACAAATCCTACAGTTAGTTGTTTAGTTCACTTCCTCCTTTGTGAAGTCGGGCTGCTGTGTCATTGACACTTTCATTATAACTTGCTATGTATCTGAAGACTGCCTGTTAGGGCACCATTACTACCAGTTCAGGATAACAAATGTTAATTAGGTTTCTGTTTGAGTGGGACTGAGATTGGGAAATGTTAGGTTGCAGTTGAGAACAATCATGCCTAAATTCGACCCCCGCAGACACCCAAATAGCCTCTGTCTAAGGGAACATTGTGAGTAGTATAGCATGTACTCGAACGGGCCTTTTTGACCGGACTCCGGCCCGAACCTCGGACGTAACGTCATAGTTACGTAACCTAGCGGCCATCTTGTGGCGTCATCCTCATAGTGATACATGATCTTAGTGCACACGCACAGCGTGTTTTAGGGTAACACGTCTTTCCGTCGTCCGTTTTGCATGCTGGAGGCCGCCATCTTGGTTTTTAGGGTGGAACGTGGTTGCTATGTGACCCAAAGACATAGAATAGGATGGGGGGGGGGGGGGGGGGGGGCATGTTCTGGGGGTGCGTTCGATTGACTGCGTATAATTTTCACTTTCGGATTTTCCCCAAGTCCTCGTTTACTTCGCAGAATTACCCAAATCTAAATTAGCAAAACCCAATAAAATCACCGAAATGAGTTCGAATTTCCCCAGAATCCTCACTTTTTCAAATAATAGGCGCGTTCTTTTGTATAAGAGTAAATCTAATTATCGAAAACAACCCGACAGCGACCCCAGATCACCAAAAACACCGAAATGGTCGCGGATTTCTCACTAAATGAACTCCCCAGTTTCTATCTGTTTATTTCAGGTTGGATTCCTTCAGAATCCTCTGCTTCTAACTATTCTGTCTACTCTCACCTCAACATTCCTGGACCTGTACAACCTATTTTGTCTGCTTTACCCTACCCAGTTGTTCCGGAGTCTACTCCGGTGACTTGAAGAGCCTTTCAGTGTGAACAGTTTTAACTTATTGTTACTATTTTTAGCTTTCCTGGTCTGTTCTGATCAGTTCTAAACAATGATACTTTTCTGTTCTATGGTTCTGGGATACTGTCTTATTGCGGAAGAATCTTCAACGTGGAAGAGTTTTACATTCCAAACCTAGTCTGTCACAACACACTATTACAAATATTATTCTGACTACCCTAACAGCCTAACTAGGCCTCTGGTGCCACCCTTTACTTTCAAACGATCAGACTGCTTTATTTCCCATAATTTGTATCCACCTATACAAAATTATCTCCATTGTGTATAACGAAGTCCTATATATGATTCTTAAACCTGAAAGACAAGCGAGCAGGAACAGGTATTGCTCGAGTGGATCGAATCTTATCGAGCAAATAAGTTATAGAGTAATGATTGGAATGAGTGACTTCTCTTACGACTCTTACACTCATCTCGCGAAAAAGGGATTCTATAACCACAAACATTTCGCGAAAAGGGATTCTCCTAGTGAGATTCCGTGAAAGAGATTCCATAAGTGGGATTCCAATGATCTATACAGTTCGTGGTTGTCTTACCATCGGCTTCTACCACAACTTCAGCTGTCTATCCCATGATTGACCTCTACTGTATTCACCATTACTATAGTGTTCTACCATCTTTGCAGCCTTATACCATTACTGTTGAATTGTGGTACCAGGACTCTCAGTATCTATCATTACACTACTACCACTACGGGTCCCAGTTCACACCACTATCATACTTAGCTTCCACTACTACTAACAGTCGTATACAGTCTCTGCCCCAACGACTCGAATCTTATCCAGCAAATAAGCTATCGAGTTGTGATTTGAGTCTTGAACAGACATTGCTTAAACGACTCTAATCTAATCCAGCAAATAAACCATCGAGTAATTACTCGGACGAGTGACTCCACATACGACTCTTATCCTCATCACAAGAAAAGGGGATTCCATATTCAAAGACGTTTTTCAAAAAGGGATTCTCCTTGTGGGATTCTGTAAGAAGGATAGGATGTCTATTCAATGATAGTTATGGCTTCTTGCACCTGATCGGCGTCTGGTTTCTCGACCACCACACACCTTTATAAGAACACCTCCGCTGACTTATCCACGGTCATCATCATCTGACTTGCGACGGTATGAAGTATTTAATTAAATACTGCCTTTTGCGAAGACTCGCGACACGCTAAGCCCAGTGGATTTACAGTAATTAGTCAATTAATCTGTTATTAATTAAGTGCAACAACAGGTGTACGTAGGCCTACTGACATCATTCATCACGTACATGAACCTTTTGAACGATACGTTATAATTTCATAAAGTAGGAAGGGTGTTAAGTGCGTGTGTAGGGTAGACCAATCAATATTTTCAACGCGCAGCCTCAAAACTGCACGTTAAAATATTAATTGGTCTACCCATAAATAATGAATATGGACTCTTCTCTTGTTGCCATTGAGCTATTATGGAAGATACCACCAGTGTTCAAAGGGTTAATTGAACCACCAATCGCGGAGATCTATCTTAGGTGACTACTCTTTTCGCCAATCGATGATTTCGACAGAACTTTCGAGTTCTGTCTGGTTCTGTCGGATATTTTCCGTGACCAGTTGTCCGTTCACTCTTGAAATAATTGCTGGTTCATTTTATTCAAACCTCAATCAATTTATTTGGATTAGACAGCGAATAAACCGAATTTGCAGACGGAGAAGACAAATTGTTAAATAAGATTATGTCATTTCTGTACAAAGCATTCCAGTGTATCCCCGAATTTGCACATCCAATTTTCAGAGAAAGCATCGACGTAGTAACACTCATAAGAAGCTGCAGCCAGGTGGCGAAAAATCCGAAACCTTCAAACCTACAGACCCATTTTCAACACCTGAGCGACGTTTTAGCATTTCGAATTATATACCCTAGAACTCTTCAGGCAGAAACGGTCTGCCAAAGCATGGCAGAGGACGGGTTCGACTTTGACGAAAAAGGTACACCGGGAGTACACTTGGCAGATGCCTTTCATGTGCCATCTGTAACATCTGAGCAGGATTTTAGCAGGAAGAATGACAAACCAGAGAAGCCTTTTTCGGAAACGGTCCAACAAAACACAAAGTGGCTCAAGTCACATGGAATATTGGAAACATCCGTGCACATGCATCTAAAGAACCTATTCCAGCATCTTGGCAGGGTTTTGCCTTTTCGAATTATGTATCTTCGAAGTCTTTCGCTGGAAAAGCCACAACAAATCACTAAACTGGAACAGGTGACATAGAGTGGCACGTGGAAAATCTGAAACATACATCTACAGTAGAGCTGGGCGGTTTACATGTTTAGCTCACCTGGCCTAAAAGGCCATGTGAGCTGTTCTCATCACTTGGCGTCCGCCGTCCGTCGTCCGGCGACCGTAAACTTTTCACATTTCCATCTTCTCTGTAACCGCTGAGCCGGTGTAAACCAAACTTGGTCGGAATGGTCTATGGGGGGTCCTCTACAAACGATCCTCATTGTGTTCCCATCGGACGAAAAACGTGGCTTCCAGAGGCATTCTTTGATTCTGGTTGGTGGATTTTCAAAAATCGTCTCCTTTGAAACTGCCAGGCCAAATGTTTTGAAACTTCACATAAATGATGACTGGGACCCCCTCTACCAACGATCCTCATTTAATGTTGATCGGGTCACAAACCTGGCCACAATTGTGGCTTATAGTTACTATAGAAACCCTATGAGAAATCACATTTTCATCATCTTCTCTGGAACTGAGCTGACATGAACCAAACCTGGCAGGGATAATCTATGGGTGGTCCTCTACAAACGATCCTCATTTTGATCCCATGGGTTTGAAAACATGGCCGCCAGAGGCATTCTTTGATTCTGGTTGGATTTTGAAAAATGTTCTTCTCTGAAACCACAGGGCCAAATGTTTTGAAACTTTAAATGGTTGATGACTGGGACCCTCCCTACCAACGATCCTCATTTAATGTTGATCGGGTTGCAAACATGGCTTCAATTGCGGCTTATAGTTACTATAGAAACCCTATGGGAAATCACATTTTCATCTTCTTCTCTGGAACTACTGAGCCGACATAAACCAAACCTGGCAAGAATGGTCTATGGGAGGTCCTCTACAAACGATCCTCATTTTGTTCCCGTGGGTTGAAAAACATGGCTGCCAGATGCATTCTTTGATTCTGGTTAGTGGATTCTCAAAAATCTTCTCCTCTGAAACTGCCAGGCCTAATTTTTTGATACTTCACATAAATGATGATTGGGACACCCTCTATGAACAATCCTCATTTCATGTTGATCGGGTTGTAAACATGGCCGTAATTGCGGCTTATAGTAGTTACTATAGAAACCCTATGGGATATCACATTTTTATCTTCTTCTCTGGAACTACTGAGCCGACGTGAACCAATCCTGGCATGGATAGTCTATGGGAGGTCTTCTACAAATGCTCCTCATTTTTGTTACCGTGCATCGAAAGACATGGCTGCTAGAAGCATTTTTTGATTCTGCTTGGTGGATTTTGAAAAATCTTCTCCTCTGAAACCACAGGGCCAAATGTTTTGAAACTTTGCATGGTTGATGACTGGGACACCCTCTACCAACGATCCACATTTAATGCTGATCGGGTTGCAAACGTGGCTGCAATTGTGACTTATAGTTACCATAGAAACCCTATGGGAAATCACATTTTCATCTTCTTCTCTGGAACTACTGAGCCGACTCGCAGGAATGGTCTATGGGGGGGGGGGGGGGGGGGGGAGGGGTGGAAATATGTGGCCACCAGAGGCTATATTCTAATGCTTAACCCAGTGCCTCTCCTGTCTGCTCGAAGATCGGTACTGTCAACAAAATACTTGTTTTTTGAGAATCTGGTAAGGGTTTGTTCCAGTTTTCTCCACTGAGAACTGGAAAAAAAAAAAACTATTGTGTATACAGTACAAGTCAAAATAAGTTGTAGCATAACTGCAATAAACTAAGTAAACTGCTTCTCCTGCACTGACAAGATCAGAATCTGACATTTTCTGGAAAGCTATCAGTGAGAACTTTCCAGAAAATGATGTCAGCTTCTGGTCTTATCAGTGAAGGAATAGAAAGATACATAGTTCATAGGGTTATCCTACAACTTATTTTGACTTGTATTGTAAACAAGTGCATTTGTAATTATGTTAATACATGTATTACTCTCAAGTTACTTGTAAGAAATACTGATTGATAACAGGTGTTTGGAAAGCATGGAAGTTTTGTTTACTTTCTTTTCCCATCTGACCAGTCAATTAGGATATTATTTAAGATATGACAAAATTATTGAAATAAAATGCGTTTCCTGTAACCCTTTACCTATCCAACGCTATTTGAAAGAGAATACTGTCTGAAAAAATTGTAATTTTCAAAATATTCAACCTTCTTTTACATACATAAATGTGTGGATTGTCAAGAAATCTTCTTTGAAACTACAAGGCCAAATGTTTTGAAACTTAATGTGACTGATGACTGGAACCCCTTCTACCAATGATCCTCATTTAATCTTCATTGGGTTGCAATTATGGCTGCAATTGTGGCGTATAGTTACTATAGAAACCCTACAGGAAATCATATTTTCATCACCTTCTCTGAAAGTACTGAGCCAATGTGAACCCGACTTGGCAGGCGTGGTCTATGAGAGGTTCTCTACAACTGTTACTCATTTTATTCCTGTTGGGTGAAAAACGTGGCTGCCAGAAGCATTCTTTGATCCTGATTGGTCAATTTTGAAAACTCTTCTCCTCTGAAACCACAGGGCCAAATGTTTTGAAACTTCGCATGGTTGATGACTGGAACACCCTCTACCAACGTTCCTCATTTAACGTTATCGTGTTGCAAACATCGACACAACTGCGGTTTATAGTTACTATAGAAAAACTCTATGGGAAATCCCATTTTCATCTTCTCTCTGGAATTACTGAGCCGACGTGAACCAAAACCTGACCGGAATGGTCTATAGGAGGCCCTCCACAAACGATCCTCTTTTTGTTCACATTGGTTGAAAAATATGGCCACCAGAGACATTCTATGATTCTGTTTGATGGATTTCAATGTTTTGAAACTTCACGTGATTGAGGACTGGGACACCTTCTACCAATGATCCTCATGTAATGTTGGTGTAATGTTGATGTAATGTTGCAAACATGGTCACCATTGCAGCTCATAGTTACCATGGAAAGCCTATGGAAAATCACATTTTAGCTTATCTTGACAAAGTCAAGCTGAGCTATTGTCATGGGGCATGCGGAAGTCTGTGAGTCTGTCTGTCCACAATTTGTATGGCACAGGCAACAGGCCGTAGTTCTTATCCGATCATCACCAGCAGCAGCAGTGTGGGGCGATTTTAATTTTTTTTATCTTAACCAATTTTTTTGAAATTTGGCAGGTTGTCTTAGACTGATGAGTAGATGGAACCTTCCTATTTTGGTCAAGGTGGGCTGCCCCTGGTGTGTGGGAATTGAGGGGTGAAATTGTTTTGGCTTGTTTTCTCTTCTACTACATTGAGTGAAAAAAACCCAATAAAGCACTGAATAAAATTGTCTGTGTGAATGTAATATGATGTCTCAGGCACGTAGGACGACACTGTCATCAACTGTGTGTGTTTGAGATAGTTAGTACATGCCAAATGTGTATTTATTTTCTCCAGTTGATGAAATTTCATTTGCAGGTTTTATACCTTTGACCATGACTACTTTTTGTAATGTTTGACTTCAAATCAGCCAATGGTAGCATGGCTGCTGCAGCGGTGTATTTTTTTTTCTCCGATTTTAACAAAATTTCATATGCAGGTTAAACTTTGACAATGACTACTTTTCATAATATTTGGCTTCAAATCAGCCAATGGTAGCATGGCTGCTGCAGCCATGCAATTTTTTTCTCCGATTTTTCCAAAATTTTATATACGAGTTCAGCTTTGACCATGACTACTTTTCATAATGTTTGGCTTTAAATCGGTCAGTGGTAGCATGGCGGCTGCAGCCATGTATTTTTTCTCCGATTTCAACAAAATTTCATATGTAGGTTTAGCTTTGACCATGTCTATTTTTCATAATGTTTGGTTTCAAATCAGTCAATTGTAGCATGGCTGCAGCAACCATGTATTTTTTTTCTCTTCCAATTTCAACGAAATTTCATATGCAGGTTCAGCTTTGACCATCAGTACTTTTCATAATGGTTGGCTTCAAATCAGCCAATGGTAGCATGGCTACTGCAGCTATATTTTTTTCTGCTTTCAAATGAGTTTTGAAGGATTGGAAGTGATTTTATGCAATATATATATATATATATATATATATATATATATAATTGTCCAGTTCAGTCCATGGGGGATTGGGGGGGGGGGGGGGGTTAGGGTGGGGTGTCCCATGGGTGAATTATTTTTTTTTTTGCTTTAGAGTTTATTTTGGGGGATTTTGAGTAATTTCATGACAAAAAAATTTCATCCACGGAGCGATTCAATTTTTTTTTTTCTGCATGAAATCACCAAAAATGCCCCAAAACACATTTTAAGGCCAAGGAAAAAAATTGTTCACTCAGTTCACCACATGGGGTGGGCTCCGGGGGGGGGGGGATTTTTTCTTTTTTTACCTTTATTTTAAAATGCGTTTTGGGGGATTTTGAGTGATTTCATGGGAAAAAAAAATCACCCAATTGCCGGCCCCATACAGTTGGGCTTGGGGTGATAGCTTCATGGGGTGATTTTTTTTTAATAAAATCTCTCAAAATCCCCCCAAAACACAACTAGGTGCAATATTTTTTCCTTGTTCATCACATGGGGTGGGTGTGGGGTCCCAGCGGATGAAAGTGATTTGATGCAACCCCCCCCCCCCCCCAAATTCACCCAGTTGGCCATATAAGAGCCTCTAGTTATATGTAGTTCCAGGTGAGCGGTTACTTGCTCGTTTGAGCCCCTAGTTCAGATTCGGTTTCGGTTCGGTTGCAGGAAAAACCTCGGGTTCGGTTCGGTTTTTATATGTGTTTAAACGGAAAACGGTCTGGTTATCTCCCCTGAAAATGTCGTTTTGGGGATTGAAAATTAGCATTATGGAGATGGGAAAGTTGAACAATTCCTAAGATTAAATAAAATTTTCAAAAGTTACATTATGGAAGCGTTATGGCATCTGAAAGTTCAGTATATTTTCTTTATAGTGATTGTTGAATGGTGCCAGTTTACCATCTGAGTTTTGTTCCTTTGTCACTTACAGAATGTACTGGTTTCTCCAGTGAAATCATGCTAAAAATGTTTAAAAACAATGTTTCCCTCGCCTTTTGGTCATCTATACATGTACGCTTTAATAGTTTGACAGATGTCTGGTGACCGCATCAATTCGAAAAATATGATCTTATGGCTACTGTCTGGTGGAAATATCTATCAGACCCAAGCCTAGACTTTTGTTCCTGTCTTATCTGATTACTTTTCTGAGTTTTTTCACACCTTGGCCGATTATCTGTGTAGCAATTAGCTCATGGGTTCTGATAGTCGATAAAAGGAGATAACCGTCCACTTGAACCAGTCACTTGAAGTGGAAAGCTGGGTATGATATAGTAAATAGCAAGTCATGCTATTTAACGTTTTAAAAATCTGCAATAGTTTGTACGACACCACTCGCCACAGAAAGCCTTGTCTCTTTTAAGTATCGCCATTGGGTTCAGCCTAACTTCCCTTTAGGTATTCTTAGGGGTTCTAGAGGACCAGTTGCTTGTAGCCTATTGAGTCCTAAAACACATATATTAGGGGAAAAAGTAATAAAGTTCATCTTATCTATGTTGTATGGTCATTGTCACATTTTCTCCCTTCTTGACTCGTCCGGTGTCAATAAAGGACGAGTCAATAAGGGAGAAAATGTGACCAGGAGAACGCAAATGTATATGATGTTCTCGTTACAACAAATGCCAATGTCGTTCGTGAAATACAGTGCTGGGAGAGGAGACGTCCACAAAAAGAGACATGAAGTTAATATTTCACTCAAGAAATAACTGTCAATCCCAAAGTTTGAGTCGGAGATCCATTGCATGAAATCCTTTGCTTTTTTGACCATTTGGAGACACAAGGTGAGACTTCAGTCGGTGCGTGAGGATTCTTTAACCCTTTACCTTACCAGTGTTCACGCTGTCGGGTGCCATTTTAGCCAATTTCACTAAAAATTTTGATTTGGCACCAAAAATTCTTTGTTGGGCCACACAAAATAAATTACTTGATTCACGGCAGTGAGGGAGTGAGGGTTTGACTTTTAATATTTCTTTTGGAAAAACTGAGCAAACATGGAGAGGTCTTTTTACACAGAAATATAGAAATTGCATATTTGTACAACTATATTCATTTTTAATTTGAAAAATAAAACATTCCTCTAAAAACAGACTGTAGGTATTGCAATTCAGGAGCTTCATATTCTTTCGGTGCTTTCATATTATCTTTGAGGTAAAAGTATTTAATCTGTGGGAATTTGCCTACACTCTCCCATAAATTGTAACAAGGCAAACATATTGGAGACACAACTGAATAAATGTGCATTAATCCAAAAATGTAAAAAGCTTCGGGTCTCCCTGAGTTTGTACTAATATTGGAAGACCTTGAAAGGCAATAAAAATGTCCAATGAGGGGGTTCAGATTCAATGAGGGGTTGCCTGAGAATCCAAACACTTTTTTAGCCTTGGCACTCAAAATATAAAACATTGTATATTATCAACTTTACAAAGGGCAGGGTCGTGCCGTTGTTATCGTTATTATTTTAATATTTATTTATTGGAGTTTAAGGTCACATACTTCTGCACAGTGGCTAAGCATGACCACGACAGTTTTACGGGTGGAGGAAGCCGGAGTACTCGGAGAGAACCACCGAGCAACGGTGAGCAACTGTCAGCTCCCCAACATACTAACTCCACACAAGCAAGGATAGCATTGGTTGAAGACAGGTGCACCATCGAGTGCATACAGCGCCACCGTGCCCCCACGTGGGCAATGGGGTGAAGTGCCTTGCCTAAGGACACAACGCGGTTGCCGCAGGTGGGGTTCGAACCGAGGACCTCTCGGCTTGCAGCCTGCACCTCTACCAACTGTGCCACCCCCCCCCCCCCCAGTTACCTTAACTACCTCGTATTGTTTATATCTGTCAGCATGGACGATGAACAAACTCATTTGCACACATAACTCGACGGGCTCCTTGGTGTACCTCGGAGCCGCCTCCTTCAATCATGGTTGACTCTTCTGAATCTCAGCCAGTCCTTTATGCATTCAGCCAGCTGTGACAAAAGTTTTGAGTGTAGGTTAAAGAGTATCAAACGGCTGAAACTTTCAAGGTGGAACGCATTCCTCCTCACCCCCCCCCCCCCCCCCGACATTACCAACAACCCCTTCTCCGAAAACGTTCTTCTCAACCCTTCTATCACCAACACCCGCGAACGCAATAATATTAGATTACAAACACGAATTATAGGATTAAGCATTAAAAATTTAATTAAAGAAGCACCGGGTACAACCCGGTGCTTCAATAATTAAAATTTTGCTGATGGTGATTTTTGTTACCTGAAAAACGCATGCGTGGACATCATTGCCCACGTGTGGATTAATTACGACCAATCCATGGCGACTGTAATGTACAGTGTTCATGCTGGCCCGAAACTGTCTGGCGCCAAATTTTTAGGCATTCTGGATATGTTAGTGCCAAACAAAGTGTTTTGGTGTCAGAATGAAGGATCAAAGTGCGATGCCTCAAATCTGAGTCTTGCTGTAAAACAAACGAAAATATTTACTGCATTGAAACCAATGGACAAATTAAAGGATAGAACAACTGATGGTAATTTTAACACAACGATTATTGCATCAAAATTACATTTAGTGATTCTATGTTGCACTTTGGACCGCTCAAAGTTCAGTCTCTTTTTGCTTTTGCTCCACAGCGAGGCTCAGGCATGATACGATGTTGGAAATTCAAAACTGAGAAGAGAATTTGATAATTGTTTCTTCATTACATGACAGACAGCGCTCTCGCTTATTGTCCAGTTGGCCCGACAATCTTAATGCGTAGGGTGGGGGAGGGCACAGTGGCGGATACAGGAATTCTCAAAGGGGGGGGGGGGGGGGGGCGAATCGTGCAGATGCCAAAGGCATCTGCCGCGAGTGCCGAAGGCACGAGCTTTTGTAGGGGGGTCTGGGGGGGGGGATTTTTTGGAAATGAGCGACCAAATGGGGTATTCTGGTGGCTTCTGGGATGGAAATCCTCTTGAATTTTTGAACGGATAATTAAAACTTTTTAAACAGCATGTTTCAGAATTTCAAATTCTGTCATACGTTCAAGACCGAATTAGAAAATTTGAAATATGCTCTTCAGATCAGTTTACCTATATATTGTATTTTGGACACACTGTTTACAGTCATAACCGACTTAACCTCAGGAGAACATTGCGATCTGCCAGCGTTTGAAAGATTTCAGCAGTCAGCCCCCTAGGTTTAGGTACCTCATGACTATGCCAATTAAGATCCTGACCAATAATTGGCATAGCCATGGGGTACCTGAGGCTAGGGGCATGTAACACCGCAAAATCATGCTGTGTCGGTGACGCTATAAATGAAGGCGACCAGTAGATATATGTTGCATAATTTCAACGGTATATTTGTTTTCCATAGCGAATAGTAGTATGTAATGTGGTTTTGAGGTGCAGGTTGGATGATCTCATTTGGATGATCTCATGTGACGTCATAGTCACGTGACCTAGTGGCGCCATGTTGTGTTGTCATGGTAACCCGCGTGAGCGGCCATGTTGTGACGTCATCTCCATAGTGATACGTGGTGTGAGTGCGCATGCGCAGCGCGTGTTGTTAGGGTGACACGTGTTTCCGTCGTCCATTTTGTATACTGGAGGCCGCCATCTTGGTTTCTATGGTAGCACGTGATTGCTGTTACCCAATTGTTCTGAAATAAGACGGGGTATGTTCGGAGGGTGTGTTCCTTTGTAGAAGAGGAAATCTAATTACCACAAACAACCCGACAATCCCCCAAATCACCAAAATCCACCCGAAATCACCGAAATTGACTTTATTTCCCCAATTTATCGGCTTAGCACGTAGTGCTATAGTACTAAGGGGTACAAGGGGTGCATTCGATTGAACAGGAGTAATGTTCTAGATTAGAATTCTCCCAGAATCCCTTTTTGGATCCCTATCCCGTGACGTTTTTCCCAATAAGAATAGCACGTAGTGCTATCTGGCAAATTTACCCAGAATTCTCTGCTTCTATCTATATATGTAATAGTTTACGTCTACCTGACCATGTTCCTTTATTCTAGAGTATACTCCAGTAGCGTAGAAGAGCCTATTATTTGGAACAGTTTACCTTATTATTACTATATTTAGCAATTTCTGGTCTATTCTTGTTAGTTCTGACCCTATTCCAAGTACTCTTGTTTTTTCATATATATAACTAACCAATCAGATTGCTTGATTCCCCATAACCTGTATGCAGAGTTATCTCCCTTCTGCATAATAAAAGCCTATATCCAATGGCAATATCCCATGGAATCCCATTTTGGGGAAACACCCGTGGCTATAGAATCCCTTTTTTGTCATATGTGCTTATGTGAAAAAGCACAATGTGACACAATGTGCCCTAGCACAAAGGCACATGCTTTATGTGCCAATATGTGCTTATGTGAAAAGGCACAATGTGACACAATGTGCCCTATCACATAGGCACATACGGGTATTTGTGGATACCTATGGCCTGGTATTGTATTATTTGAGGATACCTATCTAGGATACCTTCTGGAGAATCCCTTTTTTGTCATATGTGCTTATGTGAAAAAGCACAATGTGACACAATATGCCCTAGCACAAAGGCACATGCTTTATGTGCCGATATGTGCTTATGTTAAAAGGCACAATGTGACACAATATGCCCTGTTGTACCTGTTGGACTTTACATCTGTGTACTTCTGTTGGGTAGTTGATAACAAAAACCGCAATATATAATATTTCTTATATTTTAAAAAAAATGACTTTGTTGGGTTTTGATGGCTGCATCTACTTCTTCTATTTGAGATTTCAAGGCATTCCATTCTTCTAAAGATAATGCAATCCCATTCTTGATTGGATAAAGCCTGGCTTTTGTCTTTTCCTTCAAAGTATCTTCTAAGATGTATCTTCAGTTCACCCTGGTACGGGGTGACCTTAGCATAAGTCTGCTTGGTGCCAAGTCGGAACATTTTCTTTCGTCAATGGATCGATCATGAATGATGCCAAGTCCATGCTTTGCCTAATCTTATATAGGTTTGACGGACGTGATTGAAAAGACAAAAAGCTTTATCCAATCAAGAATGGGATTGCATTATCTTTAGAAGAATGGAATGCCTTGAAATCGCAAATAGAAGAAGTAGATGCAGCCATCAAAACCCAACAAACAACTTTAACTGAAGTTCCTGAAGACACTAAACCTACTAACCATGAAGACTTTAAAAAAACAATTCAAGAACCACCTTTGAAGAAGAAAAAGAAGATCACAGTGAGAATAACCCAACCACGACCATTGATCGTTGATGAAATTGATAGTGAACTCAGGCAAGTTCGCTTGCAACATGAACTTTGCTTGGCATATGCTCATTACGCCGAAGAGTATATTTGAACTATCGCCAGAGAGAGGGGTTATGGTGTTTATGTGGACGAGAGTGGTAAAACACATAACGGTCTTCTAGTGGCAGCTACCGAAAGAATCATTGCCTGTTTTAGTGAAGCACTTGAAGGAGTTAACAAGAATGATGTTCATCTATTGTGGCACCATAATACTTCTGGAATGAATCCACCACCAGTACAGAAAGAGTATGAAGATATGTTCGAGAAACCTCTCACAAATGAACAGAGACTTTGTATTATGGATTTAGTGGTTGAAATGGCGAAGAGTAAACCTGTACAATTGGATTCTAATTGAAGATGTAAATAGATGTTATAAATAGATGTTTTTTATAAAAAAAAAAAGAAAAAAAGTATAAAATGAAGAAACAAGAAAAAAAGGTGGAAATGACGCTTAAGTTATTTGATGTTTATCTTCTTGACAAATATCAAACAAACTTAACCTGTCCCCAGCCAGTAAGTCAGAGGGCCACCCACGTGAGTCATTTTTTTTTTAAATTATCAGAAATATTATATATTGCGGTTTTTGTTATCAACTACCCAACAGAAGTACACAGATGTAAAGTCCAACAGGTACAACAATACCAGGCCATAGATATCCTCAAATACCCGTATGTGCCTATGTGATAGGGCATATTGTGTCACATTGTGCCTTTTCACATAAGCACATATCGGCACATAAAGCATGTGCCTTTGTGCTAGGGCATATTGTGTCACATTGTGCTTTTTCACATAAGCACATATGACAAAAAGGGATTCACCAGAAGGTATCCTAGATAGGTATCCTCAAATAATACAACACCAGGCCATAGGTATCCTCAAATACCCGTGTGTGCCTATGTGATAGGGCATATTGTGTCACATTGTGCCCTTTCACATAAGCACATATTGGCACATAAAGCATGTGCCTATGTGATAGGGCATATTGTGTCACATTGTGCTTTTTCACACAAGCACATATGACAAAAAAGGGATTCTCCAGAAGGTATCCTAGATAGGTATCCTCAAATAATACAATACCAGGCCATAGGTATCCTCAAATACCCGTATGTGCCTATGTGATAGGGCACATTGTGTCACATTGTGCCTTTTCACATAAGCACATATCGGCACATAAAGCATGTGCCTTTGTGCTAGGTCACATTGTGTCACATTGTGCTTTTTCACATAAGCACATATGACAAAATGGGATTCTCCAGAAGGTATCCTAGATAGGTATCCTCAAATAATACAATACTGGGCTATAGGTATCCTCAAATACCCGTATGTGACTATGTGTCACATTGTGCTTTTTCACATAAGCACATATGACAGAAATGAGATTCCAAAAAGGGATTCTTAAAAAGGGATTCCGTAAGTAGGGCTTTTTTAGTCGTATGAGGCCATGAAGGCTATGTGAAAGGTATGGTGGTCCTATTGCACTACCCGCTGCAAAATATTCTTGAAGAATCCATATCACATATAGCCGGGTTTGTTTGTTTGTTTTTTTTGGTAATTAGACGATTGGTGGAAAGTAGTGGGGTCTGGTGGGGACTATTTGGGGCTGGTGGGGACTAGAGGCTAATTGTCGTAAAAAACTGTGGTTTCTACAACCGGATCTCCACATCTCCTCCTACTTCACTTCCCTTCAATGGTCCCCCTGCGGGGTCCCCCGATGAGATCCCCAACCTGTACCTCAAAACCACATTACATACTACTGCGAATGATGATGGAGGAAATAAATGTCGTTGTATGTTTTTACTTTAATTCATGTATTGTCCCCAAATGAAAATCCTGGCTACGCCCTACATGCGAGACAAACACGAGCTGAAGAGGTGGGGGGCGACCCCCCCCCCCTCTGTATCCGCCATTGGGAGGGCACAGGGGAGGCGCGCCCCTCCACTTTTCCCACCGACACGATGCACGGTTATTCAATGGGTTAAATGGGCGCATGCAAGCATGTCAATATAGAGGTATTCCTGTAATATATTATTTTCAAACCCAAACAACATTTGACCAAAGAATCTCACCTTCGGTCACTTAGGTCCAGTTGGAAGATGACTAAAGTAGAAGAAATAGACAGGAGTGACTACACCGTGGCATGCTCATCTAAACGAGAGATTCCAGTTTGTCATGATGCATTTATCGACACACGATTGTAACTTTTCTCCCACTGGGCCGATCCATGGTCGTCTTGAACAGTTGTGCCCCTCCGATTTTATCGAGCTTCCGTAGTCACTCTTTTAATATGGCGGCTCGTGAAAAAGGTCAAAGGACCGTGTTTTGGCATATCCACTTATCTCCTCGCCTTCCTGTCCGTTAACTTCAGCCTTCTGTCAGATAATTTTGGAAGCATTTAACCAACATATCCCATAATTGTTGATTAGGGTTTAGAGGGCGGGTCATTTTGGTAATCAAGATCCGCATATGTCCAACACCCCCCCCCCCCCCCCCCCCCCCCCCCCCACCCCTGGATTTTATGTTTATTTAATAACGTGGAATAATTCGGCTTTGTAACTTTGGGTAGTAGAGCAATTTAACAGCCTTAATTGGATTCTTCTGCCCTGAAAGGGTCCGGGACCCATGCCATTAGGAAACTTTTCCTCGTGGGGGCTCCAACTTGGGATTTGTTTTGGAGGGTAAAATATACAAAGACTAAGCAATTTTACATTCGAATTGAACAGAGAACATTAAGATTGACACATTGGCCTCTGCATGAGTAGGAGGGGGATGAAACGGCCCAGATTGGGCGGACCAGGAAGTGCCATCATAGTCACTTGACCCAGTTACGTCATCATCGTTGGTTGTCATGGTAGGCCGTGTTACTTTGGTTACTTCCTAGAGTTACCACAAACAACCCGACAACTATGTATTTGACTCAGATTTCCCCCTAAATCCTCGGTGTCTACCTGTTTATTTCAAATAGGATTCCCCCAGGATCCCCCTTCTTCCAGTAATAGGTGCATTCCTTTGTATAAGAGTAAATCTAATTACCACAAACAACCCGATAACTATTTATTTGGCTCGGAATTCCCACTAAATCCTCTGTTTCTACCTGTTTATTTAGGATTTCAGGAGAATCTTACTTATAAGAGTAGCATGTAGTACTGCAAGGCGCATTCCTTTGTGTAAGAGTACTTTTGCTGCTCCGGATTCATTCAGAATCCGTGGTTTCTACCTATTACAGATGCTATTCTGACTATCCAAGCTGATTATCTAGCCCTAGCTTTCACTGGTTCCAACCTCTGACAACATCCAAGTCTTGTAATCACCAGTCAGATTGTTTCATTTACGGTAATCTGCACCTACAGTACAAGTCAAAATAAGTTGTAAAATAATCTCTATAAACTATATATCATTCTCTTCCTACACTGTTAAGACTAGAAGCCGGCATCACTTTCTGGAAAGCTCTCACTGAGAGCTTTTCAAAAAATGATGTCAGATTCTGATCTTATCAGTACAGGAGCAACAGTATACATAGTTTATTGTGGTTATGCTACAACTTATTTTGACTTGTACTGTGCCTGTACAGGGTTATCTCCCATATGTATAATGAAGTCCTATATGATTCCAAAAGCTGAGATTCAATCGAGCAAGTATTGGTCAAATGACTCGAATCTTATCGAGGAGCAAATCGAGTAATTGCCTGAATGCGTGACTCCTCTTACGACTCTTATGCTCATCTGGTTATTGGAGGATATTTATGACATGGTGATATAGTACTGGACGATACGTTTCAGAGGATACTTATTGTAGGATATCTATCTGAAGATAGTTATGGTGCCTAGCGCCTGTTCAGTTCCTGGCTTCTGGGCCACCCCCATTTCTTCATAGCTCTTAAGCACACTACTGCTGATTTGTCCATTTTCACCACCATCTGTCCTATGATTAGCGTGCACTATTTACTTCCACCACTACTGGTCTGTACCACTGCTATTGGCTACCACTATCTGACCTGTGCTAGAGTCTTCCACCATTACTACTGACTACCTGGCTCTCAGGACCTATATCACTACATCCTATGGGTCCCGGTTCATATCACTATCATACTTGGTTTCTACTACTACTTGCAGTTGAATACAATCTACTTGCTCTAATATATGCTATTGAGTAGTGACTTGAACAGGCATTGCTCAAACCGACTCAAACCTTATTTAGCATATAAGCCATCAAGTAATTGCTCAAACGAGACTCTTCTTACAACTTTTATGCTCATCTGGGTATTGGAGGATACCTATGACATGATGATGTACTATTGGAGGATACCCTTTGAGGATACTAGACGCCATAACTATCCTCAGAAATATATCCTCCGATAAGTATCAGGGGCGGATCCATGATTTTATAAGGGGGGTGCTATTGTTGTTGTCGGCAAGAGCGGAACGCGCACAGCGCGACGGCTCTCTGCGCGGTCCTTGCGAGCGCCGAAGGCGCGAAGCAATTAGTGGGGGGTCTGGGGGTCCTCCCCCTGAAAAAAAATTTGAATTAGGAACCCATCAGATGCTATCTGAGACGTATCCTGGTCATATATTTCTCTTTTCTCTTAAACCTATTTTCTGCAGATTTGGCTTGAAATTTGGTAAAAACAATTATGGTACTGGCACTGCCCAATGAAAAACAAAATAATCATTCGAAATTGTTACCTACCAAGAAGCAAATATAATCACCCCTGGATTTTGCATCAAATTAACTGAAATGCGGGGATTGTCTGGAAGAAACATAATAATTTTCACCATGACATACCTGTTGTACGCAGGGGCAACAGAAGTTCCAAGAAGTAACGGTGTGTGTGTGGGTGGGTGAATGTGTGCATGGGTGGGACTTAGTATTATAAAACTCGAGTATTGAACACTGGTTTGTTAATTTTGACAACGCCATATTTATTTCGAAAACATTGACCTCAAATACATTTGATCTGGAAGGGTTGTCTGCACTTGGGATAACTCCAGATGATTTGAGCTAAAGCGTAGCGCTCCACACTCTCAAAAACTTATTTATTTCTTTACATTCGAATCCTAAGCAGTCGCAGTGTGAGTAGTGAGTAGGCGTGTGGGGGGGGGGGGGGGGGTGCTTGAGCACCCAGAGCACCCCCCCCCCCTGGATCCACCCCTGAGTATCCTCTAACAGGTAGCCACCAGTACTATATCACCATGTCAAAGGTATCCTCCAATGCCCAGATGAGCATAAGAGTCATAAGAATCACTTGTTCGCGCCATTACTTGATGGCTTATTTGCTTGATAAGATTCAAGTCATTCGTGCAATACTTGTCCCTGCTCGATTGAACCTTGGCCTTAGAATCATATAGGACTTCATTATACACAGGGGTATAGTTAGGTACAGATTACAGGAAATGAAGTGATTATAAGACTTGGCTGATGTAGAGGTCAGAACCAGTGATAGCTAGGACTAGCTAGACTGCAAGGATAGTCAGAATAGCATCTGTAATGAATCCGAACCATCAGAAGTACTCTTATACAAAGGAACGCATCTTATAGCACTAATGCTACTCTTATAAGTGGGATTCTCCAGAAATCCTACCTACAATAAACAGGTAGAAACCGAGGATTTAGCAGAAAATCTGTGCCAAATAAATAGTTTTCGGATTGTTTGTGGTAATTCAAGGAAGTAACCAAAGATTCTGATGGAATCTGAACCAGTGAAGTTACTTTTATACAAAGGAACTTGCCTATTATTGGGAAAAAGGAGGATTCGATGACCACCGCTATCTCTTGAAAATTATGGCAGTTTTGGCCCTTTGTTATAAAAATATCCTTTAAAACTTGTTTACAGCATAACTTGAACAATAGTTAACAGATTTCAATTCTATTCAGGGTATCTCTCAACAGCAACAATGTCTATGCCAATTTCGATGACTACCAATATCTGATGAAAATTATGAGAGTTATTGCCCTTTGTTTAAAAAATATTGTTCCTGTAAAACTTGTTTATGGCATAACTTGAACATTAAATAGTTAACAGCTTTCTGTTCTTTTTGGTGTATGTCTCTATAGCAATAGCAACAATATCTACGTTAAGTTCGATGACCACCATTATCTCTTAAAAATTATGGGAGTTATAGCGCTTTGTTATAAAAATATCCTGTAAAACTTATTTATGGCATAACTTGAACAATAGTTAACAGATTTCAATTATTTTCGGTATATGTCTCTATAGCAACAATATCTTCGTCAAGTTCGATGTCCAGCAGTATCCAATGAAAATTATGGGAGTTATGCCCTTTATTAAAAAATATCGTGTAATGCTTGTTTTTGGAATAACTTAAACATTAGTAACCTAATTTCAATTTTTTGGGATATATTTATCCCCACCCCCTGCAAGGGAGGGATATAGCGAAGATCTCTGTCCATCCATCTGCCTGGACGTTCTTACATGTTCTTACTTGTGGGGTTTTTCCCATATTAAACCCTAACCCCACAAGGTAAAAAAATTAACCCCACAGTGCAAAAAATAACCCCACAAGTGGTCACTGTACTAACCCAACCCCACAACTACCACTGACCCTAATTGTAAACCCCACAATGTACCTCTGCTAAGCCTGTCTGTCCATCTGACCATCTGTCCATCCATCTGTCCGTCCGTCCGTCTGGGCATCCATTGATCCATCCTGCATCCGTCCGTCCGAATTTTGGGTTTTTTTTCGATCCAAGATGTGTTTTGTCAAAATGCAAAGAAAAAAAAATTAAAATTGCCCACTTAACTCCCCCACCCCCTCCTCCCCACCCCTGGGGTCAGATGAAAATAAAAAAAATTTGCTTACTCCAAAATGCATTTTGAAGGATTTCAAGTGATTTTTATGCAAAAAAACTAATAATAATATGACTCCTCTGCCCCCTCCCCCTGCCCCCCCTCCCCCGCCACATCCAGTTAGATAGGCCAAAAATTTTTGTTTGTTTTTTGCTGCAAGATATGTTATGGCCGATTTATGCCCCCTTTAAATCTGGGCATTCAGCCCTCCCCCCCCCCCCCCCCCCCTTCGTTATTTGTTAACCTAATTTATATCTTTTTTCTGACTGAATAGTAATTGAATCCCTAGAACCCGTAAGAATGATCAATGGGAAGTTAGGCTGAACCCAATGGAGATACTTACAGGGTGTGGGTTTTTATGGTGAGTGGTGTCGTATGAACTATTGCAGACTTTTTCCAAGTTAACCTTTTGAGACTTGAATTATCCTGATGTTCAAAGGTCACTGGGAATTCAGTTTCTTCCAACATTTTTCAAAATGCAACGTCAAACATCGGAAAGTACAAATAACAAGATATTTTTTACATTAGTGATTAACTGGTTGAAGGCTAGATTATTTTTGGTGGTCTGAATTTGTTATTCAAAACTTGTTTTATTACAAATTATTGGAGAGTGCCCACAGGCACTCTCCAATAATTTGTAATAAAACAAATTTATATAAACAAAATATTATTTGTGTTTGAATATGAAAGATAAGCAAGGAAAGTGTTGGCTTTTGATCTGCTATCCTCATTTTTTGAAAACCCTTCTTAACTCAACCAGTTAAGACGTCTTGATAGCAGGATTATATTAGTATTTTAAGCTGCAATAACATTTGGCTCAACGGTTGTCACTGAGTACTATTCGGTAGAAAATAGGAATTGAGGTTAAAACTTTAAAAAATCGAAAAATAATAACAAAACAAATGACCACTAAGTATCAACGTGCTGTTTGATTTCGTATGTCATAAGACGTACAAAAGTATCAAAGGGTTAAATAGCCTGAAGTGTTATTTGCTATATGCTCTTAACAAAAAAAAAATGAACCAAAACCAAGGTTTTTTCCTGAAACTGAACCAAAACTAAATCTGAAAATCAAAACCTCCCAGCTGTAGCCCTCTTTCCACTCAAATGAGAGTCCTAATCTGTGTATGGACTTCTTTAAATCAAAACATGCCAGCACATAATAATGTGTTGATTTTGCAGCTGTGATTCTGCCAACACTATGGTTGTATATCCAGAGCAGGTTCCAGGCAAAAGAATGGTTTTTTGGTTTGATTCTATCAGCATTCAGTTTCAGTGGATTATTTGCTGGGCCAATAATGGGAAGGTAAGTAGTTCTGTTTCATCCTTTCTCATGTATCCAGATCTGTACAAGGTTTAATTTCAGGTGACCTGAGAAAGGGTTACATTAATTTTTTTTTAGGGCAACCCATTTTTTCTTATAAGTCCTCTTCAGAGAGAGCAAGAGAACTGTCAAAATTATAGAGGTATATATACCATTGCCTGTACAAAGAGTGAAGCTTATTTCAGTTCATAACTTTCATTTAATAGGTCGATATCCTGTGTTGTAATACTCTATTGGAAAGGGCTCTCAGTTTTTCCCAGTATATCATCAAGAGACAGGGATTCTTTTGGGTATCTACAGAGACCATTTATGGGACACTTTTCTAATGACATTTTGCTTTTTCCCAATTCCAGCCCCCAAATTTCACAATTTCCCTTCGTACTCAAACAAAACTTTAATGCACAACTGGTGCCCTGAACTGGGTAGTCATAAGTCCTCAGAAAACCAACGGTTTTCTGAGGCCTTATGACCACCCAGTTCAGGACAGCAATTGAACATTAAATTTAAATTGCTTGCCTAATGAGATCTCTTCATTTGAAGACAAATAAAAGATTATTCTTTGATAATATAAGAACAGTTTAATAGAGACTGCATGTACATGATTCCATGTGACTGTTATAAAACTAACTTGTAGTATAAATGCAGTTGCTTAGGTGTCGGTCTTAATGTTCTCTGCTCAGTTTGAATGTAAAATTTCTTAGTTTTGTATGTTTTTCTCCCCAAAAAGCCAAAACAAATTCCCAATTACGCAAATTTTCTGAATGGTATGGCTCCCTAACCCTTTCCCAAAGAGGGTAGAAGAATCCCTGAAAGAGTCATTGGACACTAATTTTAGTTATCATTATAAAATATATCATTGTCCTAAAAGAGTCAACACACGACCAAGTGCAATTCATATAGGACTACAAATACTCTCTATTTGTTGGAATCTGTGGCCTACGAAATCTAGGTAAAGAATAAAATGAATCGACCATTCATGCAATATGTGCTAGCCTGTTTATCCGTTACCCTTTACCTGACACTGCTGTAGACAGCACATCATTATATTTTCATAGGTAATTTTAAAAGTTGAATTTTTCTTTACAAAGCATTCAGCTCATTGTCGAGATCATTCTAAGAGATTATAAGCAATGATATGCAAGCAAAGAACCCTCCTCCCACACCTGCCTCTAAAAGAAAAAAATTAAAGGGCTACTCGGGCACCTAGAACTGGATTGTATATTATATATATTTTTAAACCACCTTTTTCATTTATCCAGACCTGTACAAGTTTTAATTTTAGGTGACCCGAAAAGGGTTGAGTTAAATATTTTAAGGCAAACCTTGTTTTTCTTATAAGCCCATTTCAGATATCATGTTGGGAGTACATGAGCTAGTTTTAGGGAGTTCAGGCGTAAATGTGTACATAAGGTTGATATTTTTAAGGAAAAGTGTGAAAGGGGATAAGTCCCCACTTCTATGCCACTGCCTCCAGGGACCCAGGCCTGGCATTCTGAAAATACAGGAGGGCAAAACATCACTCTCCTCAATCAGCTTAGGAGAGCAATTAGCTTTACACAGCATTTTAAGTATTCAGTTGAACGAACTCATTGAAACTGAAACCAACAGACTATTACATCAGTGATTTTATTAACTTTACTAAGGTAAAGCGAAATCTCTTAGACATCTAGATGTCTCACTCAACAACCGAACACACACTTGACGAGACCTGTGTGTGTGCCCAAGTTGGGGGTTGGGGGGTGGGGGAGGGGATGGGTTGAAGGTGGTGGTGGTAGGTGTATGACTTTCTTGGACAACAGGTCTGCTTGAATCTACAGTCACATCCTGGTGCACATGCTTCAAGTGACAGGATAGTGGTAATGGTAGTATATTATAGTGTCAATATTCTTTGAATAATTACCCTTCAAACTGTGATGTCAGTTGTTGAAACTGACAGAAAAAAAAAAATTGTTATGACCCATTTTGCTTCAAATGATTGCAACTGTGTTTGGGTATGTACTTTGTACATACCCAAACACAGTTGTAGCCATTACCTTTTACCACTAAACCACTTTCAGAATGAAATTACGTGATGTTATGTGACTTCGAAGTTAAATTACATTTTTGCTTTACAACAAAAATTTAATGTGAGCATAGTACGTGTAATCTCAATCATCCCAGACCAAAATATTTAGGAGGGCAATTTTTCGCTCTCCTTAATTCTTTCAGGAGGGCAGTAAGGACAGCTAAAAAATCGCTCTCCTGAAATTGCCAAGCCTGGGGACCATGAAGCTCTTTGAATGTTGTTGTAGTTTCTAAACCTCAAATCAAGGAAATCAGAAGTAGGGGCAGCATGTGCCATTTTTTACAAGAAGTGCACTAGTGGAAAAGTGGGGAAAAAGACTTCACTTTCCGATAACTGTAACTGAGAAAAAACTCTTGAATATTCATTTCTAACATATTTTACATGTGCACAGTGGCAATTGCTGGCGTGTGGGGGAGGGGGGTGGGGGGGAGGGGAGGGGGAAGTATAATGATGAAGCCTGGGCAATAATCAAACAAAGAAAGAAGCTATACAATCTGCAGGAGCGAGTTCTAAAGCTTTATATTGTCCCTTAAGTTCAATAAGGCACCATCTGCAATGCTCATGGAGTTCAATGAAACAAAATATAATAGATTAAATGCCTGCATTGGATGAACTGATGCCAAATAGGTCTACAATCAAAGGGAGTTTGGCGATTGTCAGGATAATTTCTATACATATTACAATAATTCTTTATTCAATTAACCAAAGTTTAGTCTGTAACCTATATACAATTAATGGGTCAAATTTGTATTGAAGGGATGATAAATGGTTTGTGTTTGGAAGTTATATTTAATTAACCCTTTACCCAACGTAACGGCCAAAACCGGCCAGCGCTATTCTCAAAAATCGCCAATTAATTTTCATTATTTTTTCATTTTTTGTCTCAAAAACATAGGTTATGACCCCTCGTTGGAACGAGCTCAACGAGCTCGTTCCAACGAGGGGTCATAACCTATGTTTTTGAGACAAAAAATGAAAAAAAATAGTTATTCAAGAATTTTTTTGGCAAGTGTCGTCTGCTTTTCATGTTAGGTAAAGGGTTAACTAGTTCAGTACTAAAAGCCACAATCATGGCTTTCAAAAAAATGAGGGCTCCAGAGCAAAAGCCAACATTTTCCTTGCTCGTGTTTCATATTCAGTCAAATGTAATTAATGTTTTGTTTACATAAGTTTGTTTTATTACAAATTATTGGAGAGTGCCTAGGGGCACTCTCCAATAATTTGTAATAAAACATTTTGAGTACCAAATTCAGAACACCAAAAATAATTAAGTCCTCAACCAGCTAAGGGCTGAGTTCCAATTCAATTCAATAAAAAATCTGAAAGCTGCTTACCACTTCTTTGTGGTTCAGTCCACATACTCTAGCTTCCTGTACTAGAAAAAACTGTCCACCAATAATTGAAATTTGTCAGTGGCAGTTGAAGAGAGCCTAGCCCAATGACTAGTCGCCATCCATCATCTTAATAGGAACAGAACTTTTGTTAGGTTTTACTATTCAATAGGTATTTTGAGTACCTTGATTAAAAAACTATTTACTTCAGTATTGGGGTTTGCACAATAAGAAATCAGCTAAGAGGTACCCCAGTAAGTGGTCTCCACTGTATTGGGTGTTTTTTTTAATGTGTATTGAGGGGATTTGAGTTGTATTTTGGGGGACAGCATTTGAGTTAACTGGAATTGAACTACAGCAATTTTGAAAGTATATTTAACCCTTTGCCTGATGACAAGCTTGTTGCAATGACAGGCCTTTAAATTCTTCCAAACTAACAACGGTAAATGCTGTGCCCAAATAAGATAATTGCACCCATATTATGTGGAGTTTGAAACTTTTGCCAAAGTTTTGCAGTGTTTCGGCAATAAAAAGTTTGGCTAGGTTTCCCTGATGCAAATAGCTTAGAGCTTGCTTAACTTTGAATCAAACAATGCAGCAGATAAATAAATTTTTTAAAAACCTGCAGAGTTCTTCACAGAAATACATATACGACACTGTCGACAGCGATTGCTTTTTCTGAGGCAAATTTTATAAAGCCATCCACTTAAAGCTTGAGATCTGTTATATTCATGTTTGTGGCATTTCTCAGTAAATGCCATGCGTAATTTAGCTTACATTCAAATAGGCCTTTTTTGGGTCGACACTGGGAAACTAAGAAGCCTTTCGAATTAGTCGAGTAAACTTACGTAAAAGGGTGGTGGGAACCAGTGAAAATGGTGAAGACCTATATAACAAGAGGTTGTAAACTTATCATTTTAAGACAGAGACCTGAAACCTAAATCAGATGCCAAGAAGAAGAAAATACCGGTGCTTTTTCTCCAACCAGGCAGGCCTCATCTATATTTGAAATTGTGCCCAAATTAGACTGATCTAAAGGTCTGTGCATTGATGGGTCACATGATATGGTTTTGTTGAAATTTTTTGAAATTTTATTTTTTCCGACAAATTCCTATGATTCATTAAGTAAAGGGTTAACATTAACATCAAAGTATCACCAAAAGGCTCTTTTTTATTGTCCTTTTCTTGCTTTTCACAGACATTACTCGAAAATTCTTTTCTTTTTTTTTATCAGTTTTTCAGACAGAACTGGAAAAACAAAATTCATTGTAATGTTTGCCATGCTGTTTGAAGTTGGAGGAAACTTCATGTACTTTGTAGGTCCAATTTCAAATTTTTTGAAATTTTATTTTTTGCGACAAATTCCTATGATTCATTAAGTAAAGGGTTAACATTAACATCAAAGTGTCACCAAAAGGCTCTTTTTTATTGTCCTTTTCTTGCTTTTCACAGACATTACTCGAAAATTCTTTTCTTTTTTTTTATCAGTTTTTCAGACAGAACTGGAAAAACAAAATTCATTGTAATGTTTGCCATGCTGTTTGAAGTTGGAGGAAACTTCATGTACTTTGTAGGTCCATCAAAGTACTTTGTTCTTGGTGGACGATTGATAGCAGGTAAGTTTTACAAACTTCAAACATTTTGTTTTCACTTTCCCTTTACTTATCACATCATTTTTCTTTTCTGGAAAAGTTGTGACTTGAGTGATGGGGCATTGCATTTTTGTTCAACTCAAAACGCCCAGCCCCATAGGGAGGGGTTGGGGGAAATTGCTCCAAAATATTTGAAAAATATTTTTCTCATGAACCAGTTGGTACAATGACTTGATATTTGGTATGGAGCTTCCTTTTGAGGTGTAGAATCAAGTTTGTTCAAACGAATGGGAGGGGCAAGATTTTTTGTCCCGTCCAAAATCTTTTTTCTGAACCGATGGTCCGATTTTGAAACAAATTCAGTTTGTGGTATTATTGGGGCATAAGTACTTGACTCATGTCAAAAAGAATTTTCATGTGTTCCCGTGGAAACTAAACATAGAAGCTAAAAATAGGAAAAACCTTAAAACTGCCATATCTCCAAAACTACACGACACAGAGAATTCTTATTTTGTATAAAGCTTACTTTTATCCAGTAGAATAGAATGGTTAAAAAAAATCCCTATCGGTTTGATCACAAGGTACTTTTTTCAGGACTTTGAAAAAGCACTTTTTAACACTGTAGGCAATGGGAAAAACATTAAAAAATCTTCTTCTCTAGATCCAGCAGGCAGAATCTTTTCATATTTGGTATGCAATATTGTAGGGTGGATCTGATTCAAGTTTGTTCAAATCGGCTCCCTAGATTCATATTTGGGCTCACTATAGAAGCTCGAATTCGAACTTAGAGCATTTCGGGCAAATTTCTTCAAAAATCTTCTTCTCCAGATCCAGCAGGCAGAATCTTTTCATATTTGGTATGCAACATTGCAGGGTGGATCTGATTCAAATTTTTTCAAATTGGCCCCCTGGGTTCATATTTGGGCTCAGTATAGGAGCCCAATTTCCAACTTAGTGCATTTCAGGCAAATTTCTTAAAAAATCTTCTTCTCCAGATCCAGCAGGCAGAATCTTTTGATATTTGGTATGCAACATTGTGGGGTGGATCTGATTCAAGTTTGTTCAAATCGGCTCCCTTGATTCATATTTGGGCTCACTATAGAAGCTCGAATTCGAACTTAGTGCATTTCGGGCAAATTTCTTAAAAAATCTTCTTCTCCAGATTCAGCAGGCAGAATCTTTTCATATTTGGTATGCAACATTGCGGGGTGGATCTGATTCAAGTTTGTTCAAATCGGCCCCCTGGATTCATATTTGGGCTTACTATAGAAGCCCGAATTCAAACTTAGTGCATTTCAGGCAAATTTCTTAAAATATCTTCTTCTCCAGATCCAGCACGCAGAATCTTTTGATATTTGGTATGCAACATTGTGGGGGTGGATCTGATTCAAGTTTGTTCAAATCAGCCCCCTGGGTTTATATTTGGGCTCAGTATAGGTGCCCAAATTTGAACTTAGTGCATTTCAGGCAAATTTCTTTGAAAATCTTCTTCTCAAGATCCAGCCGGCAGAATCTTCTGATATTGGGTATGCACCATGCTTGGGGGGTGAGATTCAAGTTCGTTCAAACCAAGTCCCTGGGTTCATATTTGGGCTCACTGTGGTAGCCCGAATTATAACTTAGTTCAAAATGAGGAATTTTCTTTAAAAATCTTCTTCTCCAGATCCAGCAATCGGAATGTTTTGATATTTGGTATGCAGCATCCTTAGGGGGGTGAGATTCAAGTTTGTTCAAGCCATGTCCCTAGGTCCATATTTGAACTCACTGTGGGAGCCCAAATGATAACTTAGTTCAAAATGAGGAATTTTCTTTAAAAATCTTCTTCAGATCCATCAGTCGGAATGTTTTGATATTTGGTATGCAGCATCCTTAGGGGGGTGAGATTGAAGTTTGTTAAAGCCAAGTCCCTGGGTTCATATATGGGCTCCCTGTGGGAGCCTGAATTATAACTTAGTTCAATATGAGGAATATTATTTAAAAATCTTTTTTTTTTTAGATCCACTGGTCAGAATCTTTGGATATTTGGTATACGCTTTTCTTAGGAGGAGCAGATGCAACTTGTTGAAATCAATTCTCTGGGTTGATATTTAGGCTACCATGTCAGGTGAGCGCCCTCAGGCCCCTTGGGGCCTCTTGATTAACTTTGGGCAATATGGGTAATAATCTTTAAATATCTTCTTCAGAATCACCAGTCAAAATCTTTTATTGTTTTGTATACATCATTGTTATGAGGGTCAGATTCAAGATTGTTCAAACCAAGTCCCTAGGTTAATATTTAGGCTTCCTATGGAAGCCCACATTTTAACTTAGTGCAATATGGGGGATAATGTTTAAAAATCCTCTTCTTCAGATCCACCAGTCAGAATCCTTTCATATTTGGTATACAACATCTCTTGGGGGGGAGGTGGGGGGGGGGAGGCAGATTCAAGTTTGTTCAATTTAGGTTCCTAGGTTAATATTTAGGCTCTCTATGGTAGCTCAACTTTTAAGTTAGTGCAATATAAGGAGATTTCTTTAAAAATCTTCTTCTTCAGATCTACCAGTCAGGATGCTTTCATATTTGGTATGCAACATCTCTAGAGGGGTCAAATTTAACTTCGTTCAAATTGAGAGCCTGGGGTAATATTTGGGCTCCCCATGGGAACCCAAATTTTAAGTTAGTGCCGTTTGAGGGAATTTCTTCAAAAATCTTCTTCTTCAGATTCACCAGTCAGAATCCTTTTATATTTGGTTTGCAACATCTCTAGGGGAGTCAGATTCAGGTTTGTTCAAATGGGGTCCCTGTGTTAATTGGGCTCCCTATGGTAGCTCGAATTTTAACTTTGTGCAGTATGAGGAAATTTCTTTGAAAATCTTCTTCATATCCACCAGTCGGTATGCTTTTATGTTTGGTATACAATATCTCTAGGGGGCTCAGATTCAAGTTTCTTCAAATCAAGTGCCTGGGTTAATATTAGGGCTCCCTATGGGAACCCGAATTTTAACTTAGTGCAATATTAGGGAATTTCTTCAAAAATCTTCTTCTTAAGATTCACCAGTCGGAATCCTTTCATATTTGGTTTGCAACATCTCTACGGGAGTCAGATTCAAGCTTGTTCAAATAGGGTTCCTGGGTTAATATTTGGGCTCTCTGTGGTAGCCCAAATTTTAACTTAGTGCAGTATGAGGAGATTCTTTAAAAATCGTCTCCTTCAGATCCACCAGTCAGAATGCTTTCTTATTTGGTGTACATATCTAGTGGGGTGAGATTCAAGTTTGTTCAAATCATGTGCCGGGGTTAATAATTGTCCATGTGGCTAAAGAATTAGGAATTTTTTACCCTCAAGTGTGTAACTAAGATTAATCCACAGAGGTAGTATCAAGGGGCTCCATAGTGGAGCTCCACTTTTTACATTATGATTAACTGAAGAAGAGGCATATGTTTGGACTGTTTTAGTCACTCCTGAGGGGCTCAAGGATTGACAATGGATCCTATGGAGATTGATTGCTTAATGTAGATTCTTGGACTCTATTTATATCAGGTTTTGTTCAAGGTGAGCGCTACACCGTGGGGCCTCTTGTTATCCCCGCATTTTAAAAAATGCGGGGATATTGTCATGATCTCCGTCCGTGCGTCCGTACGGCCGTACGTCCGTACTTCCGTACGTCCGTTTTTGTAATTCGAAACGCTGTAACTTTCTACAGTTGTTCGATAGGGTCTGTGCAACCCAAAAATACAACTTTTAAATTTTTGTGCCACCAGGTGGCTTCTGTGGAGCCACTTAAAAAATGCGTTATTTTTTCACTTTTTTGCTGAATAGTCCCAACCTATGTAATTTGGAGTTCTAAAATTACACTAGGGTGTTGCTAAATGATCTGTAGATATGTAGGAAGGTTTCGGATTTTTCGGGTGCCACGTGGCTGTGCCACCGTAGCTACTTTTGTGTTTTCTTAGACCGTTTCTGGCAAAAGGCTCGTAGGATATGTAATTCGAAATGCTAAATCCATACTCAGATGTTGCAGTAGGGTCTATAGATGCGCACGAAGGTTTCGGATTTTTCGGGTGCCACGTGGCTGTGCCACCGTAGCCACTTTTGTGTTTTCTTAGACCGTTTCCAGCAAAAGGCTCGTAGGATGTGTAATTCGAAATGCTAAATCATGCTCAGAAGTTGCAGTAGGGGCTATAGATGCGCAGGAAGGTTTCGGATTTTTCGGGTGCCACGTGGCTGTGCCACCGTAGCCACTTTTGTGTTTTCTTGAACCGTTTCCGGCGAAAGGCTCGTAGGGTATGTAATTCGAAATGCTAAATCCATGCTCATATGTTGCAGTAGGGTCTATAGATGCACATGAAGGTTTCAGATTTTTTGGGTGCCACGTGGCTGTGCTACCGTAGCCACTTTCGTGTTTTCTTAGATCGTTTCCGGCGAAAGGCTCGTAGGGAATGTAATTCGAAATGCTAAAACCATGCTCATATCTTGCAGTAGGGACTATAGATGTGCACAAAGGTTTCGGATTTTTCGGGTGCCACATGGCTGTGCCACCGTTGCCACTTTTGTGTTTTCTTAGACAGTTTCCAGTGAAAGGCTCCTAGGGTATGTAATTCGAAATGCTAAAACCATGCTCAAATGTTGCAGTGGGGTCTGTAGATGCGCACGAAGGTTTCCGATTTTTCGGGTGCCACGTGGCTGTGCCACCGTTGCCACTTTTGTGTTTTCTTAGACAGTTTCCGGCGAAAGGCTCTTAGGGTATGTAATTTGAAATGCTAAAACCATGCTCAAATGTTGCAGTGGGGTCTGTAGATGCGCACGAAGGTTTCCGATTTTTCGGGTGCCACGTGGCTGTGCCACCGTTGCCACTTTTGTGTTTTCTTAGACAGTTTCCGGCGAAAGGCTCCTAGGGTATGTAATTTGAAACGCTAAAGCCATGCTCAAATGTTGCAGTGGGGTCTGTAGATGCGCACGAAGGTTTCGGATTTTTCAGGTGCCACGTGGCTGTGCCACCGTTGCCACTTTTGTGTTTTCTTAGACCGCTTCCGGCGAAAGGCTCCTAGGGTAGGTAATTCGAAATGCTAAAACCATGCTCAAATGTTGCAGTGGGGTCTGTAGATGTGCACGAAGGTTTCGGATTTTTCAGCTGCCACGTGGCTGCGCCATCATTGCCACTTTCGTGTTTTCTTAGACCGTTTCTGGCGAAAGGCTCCTAGGGTATGTAATTCAAAACGCTAAAACCATGCTCAAATGTTGCAGTGGAGTCTGCAGGTGCGCACGAAGCTGTGTCACATGTGCCACTCAATATGATTTTAGTGTGTCATATAATACATTTCATCTTTGTATCAAGCAATCATACAAAGTCAAGGATGCAAATGCGGGGATACACTATAGTGTGCTTTGCACACAAGTGACACCATCTAGTTTAAATCTGTTTTTGAGAAAGAAAATCAAAATTCATTAATGACTCAGTATTTCTTTTATTCTCTTTAATTTACAAACTTACACCATTTAAAGTATTTATTTATTTATTTATTGGTGTTTAAGGTCACATACTTATGCACAATGGCTAATTGTGACAGTGACAGTTTTACGCGTGGAGAAAGCTAAAGTACCCGGAGAGAACCACCGAGCATCGATGAGTAACTGTGAGCTCCTCAACATTCTAACTCTGTTCAAGCTCCGCTCAAGCCAGGTTGCAGCAGTTGAAGACATGTGCACCATCGACGTGCAGTACTAGTACTCCTTAGTATAATGTGTCATCATGCCCCCATGTAGGCAACCAGGATAAGTGCCTTGCCCAAGGACACAATGTGGGTCGTCCCGGGCGGGGATCGAACTCGGGACCTCTAGCATAGAAGTCCAACAGTCTACCACTGAGCCACTGTGCACCCCATCATTTCAAGTGGTTTCGTTTCAGAAATATTTTGTTGCAATTTATTTGTTTTTGACAGAAAAATTCTCTAAAGGATATGCACGAAACAGTTTTAACCTTTTCCACAGGTCTGTCGTTTTAAGGTGAGCAATCACCCTCATCCTACAGCAGCATAGCCAGGTATCTATATGGATTTATGGTTGGGGATGGGGGGGGGAGGAGTGAGTGCAGGTTCAATTTTAGCTCAACTTTGACGTAAGTCAAATTTGAGCTTATGCCATGGCCAGTCGTCCGTCTGTCTGTCAACAATTCAATACGGCTCGGGCTAGAGGCCATATTTATGAACCGATCTTTACGAAACTTCTTGGGTACCTTTGTTATGACCGTAGGACGAGAACGAGTGTTTTGGGGTCCAATCCGAAATTCAAGTTGGCCGCTGGCAGCCATTTTGTACAAAATTAGGTGCAATCAGATTTTTGCGCAGAACTTCCATATGAAAGCTCTGATTTGAATAAGTTTTTGTATGAATGTTTAGTACCATGGGATACATCACATATAATACGGGGTTTTTTCTCGTGCGTAAATTATGCAAATTAGACTAACTTTTATGTATTTAGTGTTACATTCAGCACTGTAAGTGCAAATGCCAATACGGCTCAGGCTAGAGGCCGTATTTATGAACCGATCTTTACAAAGCTTCTTGGGTACCTTTGGTATCACCATGGGATGAGAACAAGTGTTTTGGGGTTCGGTCCAAATTCAAGATGGCCGATGGCAGCCATTTTGTACAAAATTAGGTGCAATCAGATTTTTGCGCAGAACTTCCATATGAAAGTTCTGATTTGAATAAGTTTTTGTATGAATGTTTAGTACCATGGGATACATACATCACATATAATACAGGTTTTTTTCTCGTGCGTAAATTATGCAAATTAGACTAACTTTTATGTATTTAGTGTTACTTTCAGCATTGTAAGTGCAAATGCCAATACGGCTCAGGCTAGAGGCCGTATTTATGAACTGATCTTTACAAAACTTCTTGGGTACCTTTGGTATCACCGTGGGATGAGAACGAGTGTTTTTGGGTACAGTCCGAAATTCAAGATGGCCGATGGCAGCCATTTTGTACAAAATTAGGTGCAATCAGATTTTTGCGCAGAACTTCCTTATGAAAGCGCTGATTTGAATTTAATTTAATTTTAATTAATTTTTGTGTGAATGTTTAGTACCATGGGATACATCACATATAATACGTTTTTTTTTCTCGTGCAGAAATTATGCAAATTAGATGAACTTTGATTATTTCAGTGCTACTTACACACAGTAAGTACACATGTCAATACGGCTCGGGCTAGAGTCTGTATTTATGAACCGATCTTCACGAAACGTCTTGGGTACCTTTGTTATCACCTTGGGACGAGAGCAAGTGTTTTTGGGTTCGGTCCAAAATTCAAGATGGCCGAAGGCAGCCATTTTGTACAAAATTAGGTGCAATCAGATTTTTGTACAGAACTTCCATATGAAAGCGCTGATTTAAATTTAATTTAATTTTAATTAATTTTTGTGTGAATGTTTAGTACCATGGGATACATCACATATAATACGTTTTTTTTCTCGTGCAGAAATTATGCAAATTAGATGAACTTTGATTTTTTCAGTGCTACTTACACACAGTAAGTACACATGTCAATACGGCTCGGGGTAGAGTCTGTATTTATGAACCAATCCTCACGAAACGTCTTGGGTACCTTTGTTATCACCTTGGGACGAGTGCGAGTGTTTCTGGGTGCGGTCCAAAATTCAAGATGGCTACCAGTGGCCATTTTGTACCAAAATTAGGTCTAATCAGTTTTTTGTACACAACTTCTATACGACTCAGACTAGAGGCTGTATTTATGAACTGATCTTTACGAAACTTCTTGGGTAACTTTGCTATCACCGTGGTATGAGAACGAGTGTTTTTGGGTGTGGTCCAAAATTCAAGATGGGCATCAGCAGCCATTTTGTTCCAAAATTGGTGCAATCAGTTTTTTGTACAGAACTTCTTATGAAAGTTCTGATTTGAATAAATTTTTGTATGAATGTTTAGTAACATGGAATACGTCACATATAGTACAGGTTTTTTTCTCGTGCAGAAATTATGCAAATTAGATGAACTTTGATTTATTCAGTGCTACTTGTACACAGTAAGTGCACATGTCAATACAGCTCGGGCTAGAGGCTGTATTTATGAACTGATCTTCACAAAACTTCTTGGGTACCTTTGTTATCACCTTGGGATGAGAACGAGTGTTTCTGGGTGCGGTCCAAAATTCAAGATGGCTTCCAGTGGCCATTTTGTACCGAAATTAGGTCCAATTTGTTTTTTGTACACAACTTCTATACGGTCAGTATTTATGTACAGACCATTACAATACTTTATATGTACCCTTGTTATCAGGTCATTACCTAGATGTTTGTCATTGCTGTGTCACATACTATACATGTACATGTCTTAACAAGTTGAACTACAGTGTCATTGACACTTTCATTATACCGCAGATATATCCTGAAGATCAGAATCTTAAGTTGGGGAAGGTGTGGTGGTGGTGGCATTCTCATGTTGATGTGACCAGGGAGTGGGGGTGGGGAGCTGAACAGGGGGGGGGGGGGGGTGGATATTTTTTTCAAAGCATTCCTCTGGGCCTCCCCAGAGAAATGTGCGAAAAATAAGCCCCAAATGGCAATCAGGGGGCATTTTGATGATTAAAAAACTCACCAAGTATGGTATGTCATCTGTAATTAGCTCAACTTGACAAAGTGTCAAGATAAGCTATTGCCATCATGCGTGCGGAAGTCTGTTAGTCTGTGAGTCTGTTCACATTTTTAGCTTAACTTGACAAAGTCAAGATAAGCTTTTGCCATCATGCAGAAGTCTGTGAGTCTGTTAGTCTGTGAGTCTGTGAGTCTGTTCACATTTTCCTTTAGCACAGGCTACACCCCGCAGTTCTTGTCTGATCGTCACAAAATTTCATATGCAGGTTTGGGGTCATGTCTAGATGAGAACGTCCCCTTTTGGTCGCTATCGGTCAACCGGTATGGCTGGCCGAGCCCAAAACCCGAAAACCATTAGCACAGTCTACAGGTCGTATTTATTGAGGGATTTTATTGTAACTTGGTAAGATGCCTCTGTATAATGCCTAGATGAGAACGTCCCCTTTTGGACATGATCTGTGAACCATGATGGTTGCTGAAGCCCGAAAACCAAAAACTTTTTGCACAGTCTGCAGGTCATGTTTAATATGGAGGGCTTTCATGGTAAATTGGTAGGATGACTCCTTATGATGTCTAGATGAGAATTTCCCCATTTGGGCATGTTCTGCCAACCATGACGACTGCCTGAGCCCAAAACCCCAAAACCTTTAGCACAGTCTACAGGTCATATTTATTGAGGAATTTCATTGTATTTTGGTGGGTTGACGTCATATAATGTCTAGATGAGAAAGTCCCCTTTTGGATGTGATTGGGCAACTGTGACAGCTACAGGGGCCCGAAGCCCGAAAACCTTTAGCACAATCTACAGATCATATTTATGAAGGGATTTCATTGTAACTTGGTAGAATGACTCCAAATAATGTCTAGATGGGAACGTCCCATTTTGATCGTGATCATTCAGCCTTGATGGGTGCCCGAGCCCAAAAAACTTTAGCATAGGCAAAAGGTCATATTTATGGAAGGATTTCATTGTAACCTGTTAGGTTGACTCCATAAAATGCCTAGATGATGACATCCCCTTTTGGTCGTGATTGGTCAACTGTGATGGCTACAGGTGCCCGAAGCCCGAAAATCTGGAGCACAGTCTACAGGTCATATTTATGAAGGGATTTCATTGTAACTTCGTAGGATCACTCCAGATGATGCCCAGGTGAGAATGTCCCCTTTGGTTGCGATCATTCAGCCATTAAGACTGCCCGAGCCCAAAGCCTGAATACCTTTAGCACAGACTACAGGTCATATTTATGAAGGGATTTCATTGTAACTTGGTAGGTTGACTTCATATAATGTCTAGATGAGAACGCCCCCTTTTGGACACGATTGGGCAACTGTGACAGCTACAGGGGCCCGAAGCCCGAAAACCTTTAGGACAGTCTCATTTCATTGTAACTTGGTAGGATTACTCCAAATAATGTCTAGATGAGAACGTCCCCTTTTGGTCGCGATCATTCAATTGTTTCATTTTCTAAAAACGATGGAAAATTATTTTTATTTATATGGAAAGAACCATTTTAAAAATTAATCCATTCATTTTTCTATTCATTAACAAAGCCGTTGTCAGGATTGTCTCACATTTTACATCTTTGTTTTTATTGGGAATGGCGGGAAGACAGCCCTAGTGGCTATGCCATCTCCCTGTAGTGCAACCTTGTATTTGATATAATTGTATGTTGCTGTATTTAGTTTGTATGTGTATACATGTTGTATTACAAAATAAAATCATTCATTCATTCAATTCAGCCTTGATGGCTGCCCGAGCCCAAAAAACATTTAGCATAGTCTATAGGTTGTATTTATGGAAGGATTTCATTGTAACTTGTTAGGTTGACTCCATATAATGCCTATATGATGACATCCTCTTTTGATTATGATTGGTCACCTGTGACGGCTACAGGGGCCCGAAGCCCAGAAACCTTGAACACAGTCTGCAGGTCATATTTATGAAGGGATTTCATTGTAACTTTGTAGGATCACTCCAGATGATGCCCAAATGAGAATGCCCCCTTTTGGTTGCGATCATTCAACCATGATGGCCACGCGAGCCCGAATCCCGAAAACCTTTAGCACTGTCTACAGGTCACATTTATGAAGGGATTTCATTGCAACTTGGTAGGTTGACTTCATGTAATGTCTAGATGAGAACGTCCATATTTGGTCGCGATTGGGCAACTGTGACAGCTACAGGGGCCCGAAGCCTGAAGCCTGAAAACCTTTAGCACAGTCTACTGGTCATATTTATGAAGGGATTTCATTGTAACTTGGTAGGATGACTCCAAATAATGTCTAGATGAGAAAGTCCCCTTGTGGTTGTGATCATTCGATCATGATGGCTGCCCGCGCCCGAAGCCCGAAAACCTTTAGCACAGCCTACAGGTCATATTTTTGAAGGGATTTCATTGTAACTTGGTAAGTTGACTTCAATAATGTCTAGATGAGAACGTCCCCTTTTGGACGTGATTGGGCAACTGTGACGGCTACAGGGGCCCGAAGCCCGAAAACCGTTAGCACAGTCTACAGGTCGTATTTATTGAGGGATTTCATTGTAACTTGTTAGTATGCCTCTGTATAATTCCTAGATGAGAAAGTCCCCTTTTGGTCATGATCTATCACCCATGATGGCTGCCCAAGCCCAAAACCCAAAAACTTTTAGCACAGTCTGCAGGTCATATTTAATATGAAGGGATTTCATTGTAACTTGGTACAATGACTCCGTATGATGTCTAGATGAGAACTTCCCCATTTGGTCACGATCTGTCAACCATGATGACTGCCCGAGCCCAAGTCTACAGGTCATATTTATTGAGGGATTTCATTGTAACTTGGTAGGTTGACTTCATGTAATGTCTAGATGAGAACGTCCCCTATTGGACGTGATTGGGCAAATGTGACGGCTACAGGGACCCGAAGCCCAAAAACCATTAGTGCAGTCAGGTCATATTGATGAAGGGATTTCATTGTAACTTGGTAGGATGACTCCAAATGATGTCTAGATGAGAATGTCCCCTTTTGGTCGCGATCATTCAACCTTGATGGCTGCCCGAGTCCAAAAACCTTTAGCATAGTCTATAGGTTGTATTTATGGAAAGATTTCATTGTAACTTGTTAGATTGACTCCATCAGCACAGTCAACAGGTCATATTTATGAAGGGATTTCATTGTAACTTCGTTGGATCACTCCAGATGATTCCCAGATGAGAATGTCCCCTTTTGGTTGTAATCATTCAACCATGATGGCTGCCCAAAGCCGAAAAACTTTAGCACAGTCTACAGGTGATATTTATGAAGGGATTTCATTGTAACTTGGTATGTTGACTTCATATAATGTCTAGATGTGAACGTCCCCTTTTAGATGCGATTGGGCAGCTGTGATGGCTACAGGGGCCCAAAGCCTGAAAACCTTTAGCACAGTCTACAGGTCATATGTATAAAGGGATTTCATTGTAACTTGGTGGGATGACTCCAAATAATGTCTAGATGAGAACATCCCTTTTTTGGTCGCGATCATTCAGCCTTGATGGCTGCCCGAGCCCAAAACCCAAAAATCTTTAGCATAGTCTATAGGTCGTATTTATGGAAGGATTTCATTGTAACTTGTTAGGTTGACTCCATATAATGCCTAGATGATGACATCCCCTTTTGGTCATAATTGGTCAACTGTGATGGCTTCAGGGGCCCGAAGCCCAAACACCTTGAGCACAGTCTACAGGTCATATTTATGAAGGGATTTCATTGTAACTTTGTAGGATCACTCCAGATGATGCCAAGATGACAACATCCCCTTTGGGTCGCGATCATTCAACCATGATGGCTTCCCGAGCCCAAAACTTGAAAAACTTTAGTACAGACTACAGGTCGTATTTGTGAAGGGATTTCATTGTAACTTAGTAGAAAGACTCAGTACAATGTTGAGATGAGGATGTCCCCTTCTAGCTGCAATCGGTCAACCATCATGGCTTCACAGGCCTGAAGCCTGAAAACCTTTAGCACAGTCTACAGGCCATATTTATGAAGGGATTTCAATGTAACTTGATAGGACTCGTTTTGGAATAATTTTACTGTAACTTGGTAACTTTCATTGACATACGTTATCTGTGAGGGCCACAAACATTAACTGTGAGGTCCACATTAACCCACTCCTCAGCTCTTTAGTACAGTGTACACCTCATATTATTTTTATTAAAAACATAGCATACAGGAAACAGAAATTAACAAATTCCCAATTACCACAATTCTTGTCTTATTTCATAATCCTTTCATAAACATTGAACGTTATCCTTTTCATCAAACACAACACACAGACAAGTTAAGCTACAGTGTCATTGACATTTTCATTTTGTTTCGTTGACGTTCCACAGAATTCTGGATTTTTAGGAGGGCCTTGGGAATTTTGGGTGGGATTTTGGCTTGCCCAGATTCCCTCCTCTCCCCCCCCCCTCCCCCCAGCTGTGGCTGGAAAATAGAATATGTTTTACTTTTTGAAATTCACTTGAAAAAAATTTCCACAATCTTGTATAAGTATTTCAATAAGTTTCATGAATCCTGCACCCAATGTAACATGTAACAAACTAACCCTATGCATTTTTACAGCCTTAGTGAGTGTATATTTTATTGTAGTGTGTGACATGGCAGTGATCATTTTTTTTTATAACCAGAAAGAATAGCTAACCCTGTGCATTGCATTGCACAGAGTTAGTCACACTTTATGGTTATAAAAAATGTTCATTATTAACTGAGTAACTAATCCTGTGCGCTGTACAGCCTTTGTGCAGATCTCATTTAATATCAACTCTTTACCCAACATAATGCCCAAACCAGCCAGTACTATTCTCAAAAAGTGTTCAAACTAAGCTTATGACCTTTCATTGGAATGGATTGTTTTAGTGAATTCCAAAAATGAAAACATGTTCTATTTTCAATTAATAGCCTGTTTTTGTATGTTAAATTACCTGATCAGAGACTGCTAAGTTTGTCAAAGCTGGATAAAGACCTTTGATGGCTAACAGCTTCCAAACGATGATGCTGAATTTGGAGAGAGGTGATGTATTAGAATTTGGAAGACTCAGTGGCAAGTTTTGTGGGTGTCATGAATGTACTACACAGGGATGTTCAAATTGAACTCAGTTTGGGCAACACACAACAACAAAAAAATGGAAATATGCCTTAAAGAGGGCTGTATCATGTTGCTAATCCTTTTTGCATTGTAAGTCAAGGATTTAGGAAGCTGAACCAGCTGAATGTATAAGGGGGCATTAAGTGGAGAGATGACAGTACCAGTGATCAGCATTTTAAGTGAGAACCATAAAGACACTGGGGCACTTTTTGGTGTATCTTAAAGTGATGTGTAATCACCAAAATAAGCACAACAATGCATATTATCCTTCAAATAGCTTTGTGGCTCCTCAAAAAATAAGGAAATGTTGATTTTCACTAAAATGTAGCTTTTCTTGTCAATTTTTCCATCCAGAAAAAGCCCCCATATCTCACTGACAGATCCCACTAGTGGCATAGTCATGGTCTGAAATCAGGGGTGACCCTGCTAGTGAAGGGGTGGGGGTGGAACCTCTCTTCAAATGCTTGTACTGAGGGCAGGAAATCATAACAATTTCGTTTCAAAATTGGGGATGTGTTACAGTGTAAAAATAACAATGATGGTAACAAAAAGAAATCTGAGAAGCAGCAACAATAACTCAAATTCAACTATTCTGAAATTTAATAAAAAAAAATAATAAGAAAATGATACAAAATCTTTTACAGTATTTGGCTTATAGAAAAATAAAAACAGAAACACTTATCAATTAGTCCAAAATAAAGTTCAATAGAATCCAGTAATCCAATGATGAAGGAACTTTCCAGCTGGTATTATAATGTCCAAGAATGTGTCTGCAAAAACAGTATCTAATAAATTGTAATGAAATGTTCACTCAAAAATTTCAGCAATCTCCAATAAATTCCATTAAAGCACTCAGCAAATTCAGATGGAATTAATATCCAATAAAAAGTATTGGTGCCACAGGTAGTTCTAAAATAATCCAGTGGGATCCTTAAAATAATCCAGTAGGATCCTGGCTTTTCTTAAAAGTATACTCTCATTCACAAGAAGAATAAATTCTTTTCACAATTCTCGTTTTGGAAATACTTTTCCAATACACACAGATGCACATATCTCAAAATTATTATTAGAATATATAATAAATTCTCAGCTGCTTCTATAATAATGTACTGGCCTGTAATTATAATCTCCAATATTCAGTTAATACTGAATGTGTAAACAAATGACTTTTCAATGCTCTGTATATGAACAGATTGACTGAATTCTGTTGACAGAGGTTATTTATATAGTCTTCAGATAGAAAGTTTCATAATATGAAATTTCTCCAATGTTCTATTTTCCATTAATTTTGATTGGCCAAATAAAGTAACCTCATTAATAATAATAATAATAATAATAATAATAATAATAATAATAATAATTTTGAAGCCTAGAATCTACACACGGTGCTCAATGGCTGTACAATAATTGCATACATACATATACACATATACACGTACATTCTCTCACAGATACATTGATACATGGATCACTATCATCATTTATTGGTACCCAATGCCACATCAGCAACCAAGACTATATCATGGCAATAAGCGACAGAACCTAAAAGAAAAAGGGTATTGAATTAAAAAAAAATAAAAACAAACTACAACTTTACCAAAACAAGTATGTGAGTGTGACTTGACGAGTAACGAGGCAATCCTCACTGACTCAGTCAAACTCGCGCACCTGGTAATGTCAGTATATATGACCAAAAGTAAAAGACCACTGAAGGAAATGCCTTTCGAAAAATGTAGGTTTTAGTGCCAGACTTGAATGATTCAAATGATTTACTATTTTTTATGTCGATTGGAAGAGAATTCCAAAGCCTTGGGCCAGCGACTGCAAAGGCCCTATCACCAGCACTAGTAACTTTAGATATGGGCTGAACCAGATTGAGTTGACCTGATGACCTTGGAGACCTCGGTGGTTTGAAATTGGTAAGCAGATCGGACAGGTAGGATGGTGCAGATCTTGAGATATACTTATACACCAAAAGGACAATTTTAAATTGAATTCTTTGCTTAACGGGTAGCCAGTGTAACTCAGAGAGTACTGGTTTTTAGTCATCCATGCCCTGATGTCTGAAATACAAAGTTCAATCTTACTGCATGCTTCAGGCTCAAAGGCATGTGTAAAACTAATATACAGCTGTGTGTCATCTGCATAAAAATGAAAGTCAAGGCCATGGCTTCGGATAATGTCACCGAGAGGTAAGACATAGACAGTGTACATTAAGGGACCCAACACTGACCCTTGAGGGACACCAAAACGTAGTGTGACTTTGTCTGACGACTCACTGCCAATAAGGACACTCTGTGTGCGACCCTTAAGGTATGACGAAACCAATTAAGTGCTCAGTCAGTAATGCCTATTCTCACTGCCAGTCTTTCAATAAGTATTTTATGGTCTATGGTCTCAAAAGTGGCACTTAAATCCAACAAAACAAGACATGTTAGGTTGTGCCTGTCCGTGGATAGGAGGATATCATTTTGGACCTAGATCTGTATGCAGATTGGTTAACTTTGGCTAGGCCATGTGCTGCCAGATGAGAATTCAGCTGAGAAGCCACCACACGCTTAATAATCTTTGATAGGAAAGGAAGATTAGAGACCGGTCAGTAGTTTTTCAGAACCTCTGGGTCAAGTGTGGGCTTTTTGAGAAGAGGTTTTACTAAAGCGTGTTTCATGCTTGTCGAAAAGACGCCAGAGTGGAGTGAGGCATTGACCAGTTTCAAGATCGGTGTAGGTAACTCCGAAAGAGATGCTTTTAACAACCAAGTTGGAATGATATCTAGCATGCATTGCTTAGATGGTGCCTTGGATATTAACCTCTGGATATCTGTTGTAGCCAAAGGTTTGAATTGGGACAACTGTACAACAGCTTTAACACAGGTGCATGGCATATCAGCCATCTGTCGAAGATCAGATTGTGAGCCTGTATCAAGCAAAGCTCTGATAGTCTCAGTTTTTTCAGAAAAGAAAGAAGAGAATCTAATCGCAAGGTCTTTGGATGATGAATGCTCTGGGTGTATGATTGTCTTTTGTCGATACAGAAGCTTCTTAAGAATGACAGACAGCGGATTAGGGGAATTAACATTAGCTGACAATAAGTCTGAAAAGTATTTCCGTTTCGCGGATTTGACCAGTTTGTTAACAATATTTCGCTGGTTGACAAACATCTCTCTGTGAACACATAGTTTTGTTTGCCGCCACTGAAGCTCTAGTTTGCGTCATAAATCTTTTGCGCGCCTAATCTCATCACTGAACCACTGTGAGCAAGGGCGTACGCTAAATGTGCATGTTTGCTTAGGCGCAAACTTGTCAATAACCTCTTGAAGTGAGCCAGTGAGGTTGTATTCAATGCTGTCGACAGTTTGCATCTCATTAATTTTAGCGACGGGAGACGAAGCAATAGCATCTGCAAACTTAGCAAGGTCAATACTTCGGTACTAGATGGTTCTATCTAATGTCAAGTAAACATGCGTGACCCAAATAAACAATCAGTGAGCTACAGTGAGCTAAAAATAGATTCTGTGTAACAGTATCTGTAAGCATGTTGATTGGTACATTCAGAGGCCTCTCAGTGCAAATAAGTGATCACACAAGCCAAAGTCTGCTTATACTAATTAAAAAATAATTTTATAAAATATTAATTGTTTGTAGCGGTCGAGGTTTAAAGGCCATTTACCAACCAGCCTGGTTGATCCGGATCTCTTAGTCACGTGGTAAATCGGTCGCTTTGTGTGCTAGAGGTCGAAGGTTCGAACCCCAGTTCCCGCACTTATCTCTCCTCCTGTTACATTTAGGGACTAGTCCGATCCTCAGCAGTTGGTGGCATTGCGGACACTGTGGTGAAGCATGGTGGATGTTTCGACCGCTCCGAGGTGGAATCTGGGGTGAGATTCATGGTGGGTGAATCTCAAAAGACGGGGACAGTAGTGTAGTGGTCGAGGTATAAAGGCCATTTACCAACCAGCCTGGTTGGTCCGGATCTCTTAGTCTTGTGGTAAATTGGTCACTTTGTGTGCTAGAAGTTGACGGTTCGAACCCCCACTCCCGCACTTATCTCTCCTCCTGTTACATGTTTATAATTTTTAACTAAGAACATATCAATTCTGATATTGGAATAGGTGGCCATAACAGATTGGAGGCACAAATGGGTTTTGTGGGGGAGGGGGAGTGGAGGGCTGGGCTGCCTAGGCACCCATGGCTCCACCACTGCATCCCACTAACTTGCTTTTCAGTGTTTGACAGGTCTAGTGACGAAATATGAAAATATTTGTATCACCAACGCCAGTCTGAATTACCTACCTAACTGTTTCAGACCAATTTTCTCTAATGTGAACAATGACTTACCTAGATTATGGGTTGAAGCTTTGAGCAATACATAGCTAACATGTCAAATCATGAGTTCAAAACTGTTCTTATATGTGTCTTATTGACAAACCATCACATGATTGAACACATTTAAGCATTGATTCCAAAGTCTGATAATACTGAACTAATCCTGTACTGAACATACTAACTATATTTTTCAGTTGCAAAAGTCAAGTACAGGGAGACTTCAGTTAATTTAAATGTGCTCTTTCCTCAAGCTTCGTCAGCTAATTTGAGCTCTTCGGTCGTGTCTGCCCTCCCTTATTTAATCACAATTAAATAAAGATTCAAGAATACTTATAGTGAAACTGTTCTTTGTTTATTGTATGTCATCAAGGAGTTGGAATCGGGGCAGATTCAGTCATAATAGCAGAGATAGCTAGAGGAACAGATGAAGAACGGAGAACTGGTATTCTATCACTTTTGATAGCATTCAGACAGATTGGACTTGTTATCGGTCAGTATTTAGAACTATATAGAACCCTATTAACCTTTTTCCTGACGTAGTGACCATATCCAGCCCTGTTCACAAAAACCACCATTCAAAATTGTTTATTTCTTTTGTTTTTGCTAGAGATGGGCAGTATTGGAATTTTGAGTTGGGGGTTATTGGTTCCTCATTGGTTCGGTATCTGACTTGACTGAGATTTGCTGAAAGTTCCAAAGAGGAATTCACAGGAAAAACAGAATAAGGTGTTGTAGTATCATTCCAACACAATGCTGTAAATGATACTGCCAATGAGCTCATCAGTGGCATTCTTTTACAACCACAAATCATATCTACAGTAATTTTGTGACTTGCTCTGAACACACCTTAAAAACCTTTTTCATGCTTTTCCGATCTCAGAGCATGTACCTTGACCATGCCATCTTTTAGAAGGTCCTGCTGACAATAAACAAAACACCTGGACAGTGGTTTGTAGTCAGGTCTTGGCTGCAGGGATGTGGCGACAGGGGGGAGGGGGGATTTCACCCCTCCCCCTCCCCCAATCCTTGCCAAAATTTCCCATAGTTGGAAATTCGGAGGGCAAGTCATGAGTAGTTGGAAATTCCATCTATCTGGATTTTAGAGCTTCTTTGGTGATGCTGTTGTCTCCTTTACTTCCCAAAATTCCAACTCTGTTTCAAATTGGCAAAAATTCCAGCTGTTACTATTTACAACCACAGTGTATGCAATATCGAGCTTCATAAGTATGCATGATGTCAATCGGTACGAGATTTCTATAGCATGTTTACTTATTGTAATAAAAAAAAATCCTCGAAAGGCACTTCAAGAAAATCGCATCATGTAAAATCATTATCCTGAGTTAATTCCTTCATTCACAGTTACAAAATTATGAAATATTGAAAATTGATCATTCCTGCATAAGATCTGATTTAATGTTAGGAGAGTATGATTTGCTCACAGTTCTCAGCTTGAGCATTTGTTTAGCACACATTCAATTCCCAGAATAATACCAAATAATAATAACCTGATAATTCTATCATAAATGTGTTGGCATTTCAGTTACTAGAATCAATTTTATGCCCCCTTTCATGGCTTCATTTTCAAAATTTTCCTCAGTAGTGAATTTCCAACTAGGGGGAGGGGCCAGAAGGGAAGGAACCTCCCCAATCAGAAACCTCTAGCCACATCCCTGCTTGGCTGCCTTAACAGGCAGACAAGACTTGACTTGAAACGACTGCTATGCAATTGCACATGTACAGGTTGTAGTCTAGAGGGAATTCAGGACAGTTGCCCTGTCCCTTGAGGGTTAACAAAACTGAAAAGAAAATCAGTCATGAAAATTAACCATTCAGCTGTTATCAAGCCTCGACAAGGACTTATAAATAGCGAATATAGGAAACTTCGAAAATTCAGATGGTATCGGTACTCAACAATTGGTTCGGTTTGTTTTTTTGTTATCCCCATGATATTGGTATCGGTTCATTTTGTTTGATATATTGCCCATCTCTAGTTTTTTCCTCCAAAACTTATCTTATTACACAGGGGTCTGGAAACATAAAATATAAATTATATATATATATAAAAACTGGAAGGGTCACAACTCTCGAAATTACGACACCTCAGTCAGTATCAAATGTATATTTTATCTCTTTCATAAGAATTATGATTTTAAATACATTCAAAATTTATTCAATATACATTTGGCTATCATATGATAATATCAGTGAAATAGCTTTGACTATTGTTGAGATATTCAATAAAATGTTTCAAAAATGTCATTCAAGTTTTCCAAGCAGTCAGACATTTTTGCACCAAAATAAATGGCAGAAATGTACTTAGAAAACCGTTGGAGATCCTATGTTAATTTTTATTTACTTGTTTTGTTGGCATTTCAAGCCGAGTTGGAACATAATTCAGTTGAACTTCGATTCAGGTTCCTTATTAAGACATATATAATTTTAATTCATTGCCATTCTATTCTGCTTAGTATTCACATTGCAATGTTTGAAGATCTCATGACCCATTCTTCTCGACTGTCAGTCTCTTGTTTCCTTGGTTAGAGCCCACTCAGAGGCATCTGCTGGTAAAGGCTGTTTACTAGCATTATGAGATCGCGGAAAAGATAAGATAACAAAAATCATATTATTGACTTTAAAACAAATGTCAAGCTGAATTCAGTGCACTTGTGGCTTGAAAAGATGCTAAAAGAATACTTTCTGTTCTACACGCCACCTACCCAATGGAGGTAACCAACTGTACACGTACCTCATGCCACAATACAGCGACATAACACAGGTCTCAACCAAGAGGAGACCAGTTATGCAAATTGCCTGTTTAGTGATGGCTCCTTATAAATGTGAGGAATGTAACATTTCTTATACGTTCTGCCAAGGACTGGACAGACACAACAATATATACACATCCAAAAAGGGTTTCTGAACTGCACAATTTGCAAGCAACGATTCAAAAGGAAGGAATACTACCTGCAGCATCTAAAGAGGGCTTGTCACATCCAATAGCTACAACCAGCCCAAGAATCTAAACAACAATGAACATCACCAGCCTTTATAACTCAGCATAAGTGCTGAGATATGCAGTTGTAACACTATACAGTGGAGCCCACTTAATTGGATATCTCTTAATTGTATACCCCTGTTAATTGAATATAATTTACAAACACAAAACCATTTACAATACCTTCAGTACAAATTTGATCTGTTAATTGCATATGGGTTGGAGAGTAAACTACTGTTAATTGTATATAAATTTTTGTAATATGTCTAAAAAATTACTGTGACATATACCAAAATCCCCTTATTTATCAACCTTTTTGGCCTCACTACATCCAATACAGGCATTTATTCTATTATATTTTGTTTGACAGAGCTCTATGAGAGCTCTCAGTTTACCCCCAGAACATAGGAAACTGACCAAATCCCTGTTAATTGTATACTCCTGTTAATTGAATAATTTTCACTGGCAAAATGGATATTCAATTCTACTGTACCACCATATAGTCCACCAAATTCCTTCCTTCCCCCTCACATGAATCATTACGCTAACGTAAAGACTAACATTCTAGTTTCTTTGTATATATTTCCTGGTGCCCACGACAAAAGAAGAGTGAGTAACCATGTTACCATGCGCTGTTGACCTCTCTGGCTTGCCTTGACCTATAATTTCTTTACCACCACATTTTCTCTCTAACTACTTATGCTTTACAATTCCATTCTCTCCAACTTCAGTCTGTAACAAATCAACTCTATGATCAATGGTGACACCAACTATTGTATTTAAATTACTATGGCAATATTAAGACTGCTGACCACTCCATCACCCAGCACCCCCCTCCAGTTGGGACTTATACCGCCCTTCCCCCCTCCCAATTTGGGGTGAACCATACAGCTCAAACATCCTGACAATACGCATTCACGCATCTGCCAAATCCATTTTTATCGCTAGAACAATCACATTACTTCACTTCACAGAACTCAAGCATCGGCCAAACAAATGATTTACAAGGCGTTTTGCATCTGCCAAGGAGTTCTACATTACGCATTACGCATTACGCATCTGCTAAAATACACCCGCCAAACGTGCATCCGCCAAATAAATTTCCGCCAAGGTGCCCTACATTACGTATCCGCCAAAACAGGCATCTGCCAATGAGGGTATATAAAGTGGAGCCAAAGTAGTCACTCTATGCATCTTATGAAGTCCGCTGTCGGACGAAACCTGTATGACGAGTCAAGTAACCTATAGGGGATTTTGGAAAGGTGAGATCCTCTTGAATTCTTCAGAGTTGTTGAACTTTTATTGCTAAAATAATACTAGAAACTCCAACACAGTACAAACCATGGGTATGTACGTAGGAGTTTGGCATTGATTTTGGTGCAAAAATGACTAAGACTCGGTGTCATGAGTGGATATTTGTCAGTAGGGAAGCCAAGATGATCAGATAGCTATCGTTAGTGTATTGGAAATCCAGTACCATCTGGAAAGGAATTTTCCCACTTATATCTTGTTGTTTTTATTTCAGCTTCGAAGAAACCACATGATGTCAGGATGTTGTGACAATTAATTTATTTTTGTTTTCCCAGCCTTCACTTTGGACTATGACTACTACTATGACCTCCCCCCCCCCCACCAGCCCCCCCCCCCCCCCCACCACCCTGATGAAAAATAAATAACTAAATTTAGAACCAGGAAATAACGTGTGAATTAAACTTGAAGTCAATTGGGATTGATATTAATTTTGATAGGGACTGAAATTGGGATTTTCATTTAAAAATTATTACAGCAAATTACTCTGATATTGTTATCTTTTGCAATAAAAGGCTGAAATGGGATATTTTCTCTTTATGCAGAAATATCACTCGGCAGTGCTCCACATACCAGTGTAATCTGAACTTGGAAGTTTGAAGTCCCTCCAACACCACTGCGAACTCGGCCTAATACAAAATAAAGAGGTTATCACTTGGTTAGTTTCATGTCAGCCGAGATATCAGCTCTCGGTAACTTCACATCAGCCTTCAACCTTTGGTCTCAGGCTGATATAAAGTTACCACTAGCTGATATCTTGGCCAATATGAATCTAACCAAGTAATAACCTCTAAAGATCTAGTTTTTGGTGAAGGAAAAATTGGTCACTCTATTTCTTTTGAGGCAGTACATGTATGTTTTTCTTGGTCATGCAATACAGTTAAAACTAGAAATCCTGTCACGAAATGTTCACTTATCTAGGCTTAATAGCGCGTAGGAATTGCGCGCAATTGCCATATCGAATGGCATCCAAAGCATGGCAGGTTGTCCTGGTTACTCATAGCAAACACAGGCAATGTTTCTGCCAATGGACCTCCGGGTTACCAGGAGGTCCATTGGCTGAAACATTGTTTGTGCACAGGCCATATGTACAGAATTTGATAGTCTTACTATGGTGATAACGCGTAGATTAATGCGTAGATCGATGTGCTATTTGTGCGCATTTCACGACAGGACTTGTAGTTTTAACTGTAGGTATCGCTGCAGTAAATATTTGAATTAGTGTTACACACCTTGAAATGATGCAATCTCTAAAAATAAGCAGCCTTGGGAAAATATACTGTTTCAATAAACATTTGAAACATTCTAATGGCATCTTGCATTATTGTTGAATATTCAAGTTGAATAAAGAGGGTGATTTGATGAATTTTGGACCCAAAAATTACAATTGATTTTTGGTGTGTTTTTTGGGGGGAATTCCCTGAAAAATAGCTGCATGTGACCTGTACTTCCCTTCCAGACAGGTTTTCTCTTTTATTTGTTGCATGACCCCCTGTTTTCGGGTCAGAAAAAATGTTGTTTGAGGGGCTTTACTTGACAAAGATATTTGAATGCCAAAATTAAAGTGATGCAATCATAATTTTTTTTCCTTGAACGTTATAATGGTTGCCTATGGGAAAATATTGACTGCTGTGATACCAATAACAAATTATCATTGGATTCCATTTTTAATGCAAAGGAACGGGTTTCCCAACATGCATTGTTTGGGTAAACTCAAAATTTGTTTTCTAAGTACCTTGTCAGTTGTTTCTAGGTAAGTCTTGGTTGCCTGTGTAGGCAGCCAAGACTTGACTAGAAATGACTGCAAAGCCACTAGAGGTAGACTTTCAAAGTATAGTGAAAATGTATAAAAATCTCCAGGCCTTTAAGGGTTAAAAAACGAATGACCAATCATTTTCAGGTGCATTACTGTTCATTATAGGAAGGTTCATTTTGATAACAATTATACTGGCATTTGAATATGGCTTCCATGGCAACCATCTTGGATTTATTGTGATTTTTCCTTCTCCATGAATAATTTGAAAATGGAATGACCAACAAATTTCATTTAATTTGTCTTTATATTTAATTGAGATGCATTTGAAATGTGCAAGGTATATTGTGCGGTGCCAAATGATTGAATTAACACTTAGCAGTCATATAACTATACTCCCCTTCTCCTCCAACCCCCTCCCCCTCCCCAGTGGTGGATTTGCTTTATGAAAGAATTTATATTTTTTCTGTTACCACTCAAAATAAATTAATTTGTAATAGCAGGGTTGTATTTTGTCCTAAATCAATTGAAATATTTACTGGGGATTACTTGGAGTATTTTTTTTTCTTTCAGGCCCTGGTTTCAATCTTTTTCTTAGGTTAAGCAACTTCCACATCGGTCCGTTCCTTGTTGATAAATACACATCTCCAGGGGTGAGTTGCTTTATTAGATGTATGAACAATGGTCAAATATGTCATCTTTAAAAGACAAGCTCTGCTTCACTGATAAAAGTGCTGATGTCAGCATCTTGTCTCGTGTTCAAGTTCTTAAAAATGTCAACAGTGAACAGAAAGTGAGCAAGCAAAATTTCACAATTATGATGCTGTTTTATTGTTCTTGGGAGTTCTGCAAAATGTTTTCCATATTATATATAAATCTTAATTTGCTGATTAATTTCCTTGAAGTTCTCTTAAAATTAAGTTATGGTTGCCTATTGAATTTATTAAACTTGTTCCAGTGGGAACTTTTAAGTTATATTTTATTTCAAGTGTAACTTGAAAAAAAATACAATCTTTCAATGGTTACTTTTGTGATAAAATGTGGTAAATTTTACTGGTTAAATTACAGAAGCCTTGAAGATAAAAATGATTTTATTGAACTTTAAAATGAATCAAAATGTGTGGTCATGCAGTTGTTTCTACTCATGTCAGGGCTTATATTTCATCAAAATTTGGGAGAATCCATTTTTAGCTCACCTGGCTAAAAAGGCCATGTGAGCTTTTCACATCACTTGGCGTCCATCGTCGTCTGCCGTCTGGCATCCGTAAACTGTTCACATTTTCATCTTCTTTTCTGTAACCGCTGAGCCGGTGTGAACTAAACTTGGCAGGAATGGTCTATGGGAAGTCCTCTACAAACGATCCTCATTTTGTTCCCGTCAGATGAAAAACATGACTTCCAGAGGCATTCTTTGATTCGGGGTGGTGGATTTTCAAAAATCTTCTGCCATGAAACCGCTAGGCTAAATGTTTTGAAACGTCACATAAATAATGACTGGGACCCCCTCTACCAACGATCCTCATTTAATGTTGATTGGGTTACAAACGTGGCTTACAGTTACTATAGAAACCTTATGAGAAATCACATTTTCATCTTCTCTGGAACTACTGAGCTGACGTGATCCAAACCTGACAGGGATAGTCTATGGGAGGTCCTCTACAAATGATCATCATTTTGTTCCCATGGGTTTGAAAACATGGCCGCCAGAGGCATTCTTTGATTCTAATTGGTGGATTTTGAAAAATCTTCTCCTCTGAAACCACAGGGTCAAATGTTTTGAAACTTTGCATGGTTGATGACTGGGACCCTCTCTACCAACTATCCTCATTTTAATGTTGATCGGGTTGCAAACATGGCTTCATTTGTGGCTTATAGTTACTATAGAAACCCTATGGAAAATCACATTTTCATCTTCTTCTCTGGAACTACCTACTGAGCCGATGTGAACCAAACTTCTCAGGAATGATCTAAAGGAGGCCCTCTACAAACAATCCTCTTTTTGTTTCCGCTGGTTGGAAAATATGGCCACCAGAGACATTCTCTGATTCTGTTTGATGGATTTTGCAAAAATCTTCCTCTCTGAAACTACAAAGTCAAATGTTTTGAAACTTTACATGATTGAGGACTGGGACTCCTTCTACCAATGATCCTCATGTAATGTTGATGTAATGTTGCAAACATGGCCACAATTGCAATTCATAGTTACCATGGAAAGCCTATGGGAAATCACATTTTTATATGTAGTTCCCGGTGAAAATGGTTGCAAGAATCCACACCTGCTATGAGTGGTGTCCTAGGATTCCATAAGGCCACTATGGTTGAACCCCTGTTGTATTCTGATAACATGACATGTTAACCCTTTATCCAACACAGCTTTTTAATTTTTAAGACATAAACTGAATTTGATAATTTCTTTTAAAAATAAACAATATTTACCAATAAAACCTAATTGTACCAGTTCCAATGACAGCCATATTTGTACATTTATTTGATAAATGTGTCAGGATATTTCAGGTCATTTTTGCCTTGTATTAGTTAATTTACTGCAGTTATGTTAGGTAAAGGGTTAAATTGACTCAATACTTTTCACGTGAATCCTACCAGAGGTGCAGCAAGAATCTACATGGATTCTTGGTGGTTTTGTTGTGTGAATCTTTGCTTGAATCAATTCTTGGATTATCATCGAAATATAAGCCCTACAAGTGTCCCTGCAGACACCTCTTGAAATTCCTGTTTATGTTCTTTGTCTTTTTCTCTTCATCATTATCAGAAACATTCTGAGCAAAAAAAGAGAAAAGTTTTTCCTTTCACCTGCTCTACCCTATTTTTTTATGAGGTAACAGTTGAATGTTGTTTACTCACCTGAGGCTGATATAAAGTCTGTGTAAGCCATTTCCATCACTTGGCATCCATCATCCTTAGCTTTTGCATATCAGCTTTCTTGAGAATGATAACCGGTTTCAGTTTGATCATATTAGTCCAAAAGAAAAAAAGAAAAACTTTTCAGGTATTGAATCTGGAATCTTTCCCTCATCTGGCAAGCCAACTGAATGTAATTTCTTTTTCTGACATGTAAATAGATGTTAAAGCTGTCCATACAGATTGCCATGAACAAAAATGGTAGATAGGGTTTTACAGAGTACCTTAAAAACCAAGCAACTGCAGATCTTTAAATTTCCCCAAGTTAGCAGCGGTAAACATTGTGCACAAACAGTGCTATTTGTTCCCAAATTTTGCAAGGTGCTCAAAAATATTTTTATAAGGTTTTGTAGTATTTTACCTTGGCTTGGTAATATTTTGCAGAGCACACAACATGATTTATGGCCTGCCCATCAAAATGATAGGAAGCATTCGATAAGTACCAGGTAAGTGTAAAAAAACCCACAGTCTACCAGTCGAAAGCAATCAGCAGATTGCTTTCCACTGGTGAACTCTGTATCCGCATGTTGCCAAGAGTTGACATTTAATCTTTTTATATCTGTAACATTTTCAATTAAAATATGTTTATAACATAACTCAAGGTGGAAAGCCAAGAACAACAAAAGCCTGTAACAAAGACGGTGTCATCTATGTTTCTAAGTGAAAGAAAAGGAAAAGTGGAAGCATTTGGAGAACTGTTCCCTTGGGAGAGGTCCAAAGTAGAATAACAGTATTTGGGCTCCAGTTAGTGTAAGCTCTGTGCCTGTCATGGACTACCAGTAGATTGATATTTATTTATTTATTTATTTATTTATTTATTTATTTATTTATTTATTTATTTATTTATTTATTGGGATTTAATTACACTTTCAACAGCTAGGGTCACATCTTGTCAGAGAGTTTTATGGGTGGAGGAAGCCGAGTACCACGAGAGAACCACCAAGCAGTGGCAAGCAACTGTCAGACTCCCCAACATACTAAGTCCACAGAAGCAGGGTTAGCATTGGTTAAAGACAGGTGCATCATTGGCGTGCAGTTCGTCTTAGTACACAGCATCACCATGCCCCCACAGGGGCAATCAGGATTAAGTGTCTTGTCAAAGGATACAACACAGTTACCCGATGGGGCTCCAACCATGGTCCATCAGTAAACAGATAACGCTAAACTCCCTTGGGTATTGTAATGAAAATGTAGAATGTAGATAGATATTCACAAAAACTTAAAGTGTCTCACACTCACAGCTACCAAATTGTTTCCAACTATATTTTCAGGCATTCATGTGTCTCTGTTGGTTTCTTGTTATCATGTTGTTCCTGTGCCTATTTCATGGACTATCTGAAGAGAAAATAAATAAGCCTTTGGATTCTAGTCAAAGCATCATCTCCCATGACAGTAGTGTATTGGAAGGTGAAGATCAGAGTAGTGATGGGCAATTGTTCAATAAGAATTCTCATGACAATTGTCATCAAGGTGGCAGTGTTGAAACCTCCATAGAGTCATTCAGTGATATTCTTATAAACCAAGCTGAAATTGTTATCAATTCAACCTCACAAGAGAACATTTTTCAACAGATAACAACATCAAGAACTAACATTGCAAATAATGAAAGTAACCATTCTCCACACCAACAGTCAAAGATTAAAACAGAGAGATCCAAAAAAAGCAATAAGTTGTGGTTCTTATACAATGGCAAGTATTCAAGTGATTGTGACAATTTATTATCAATATTTTCAAACTTAAAGGGTTCTGGTCATGGAATCCAGGAATGTTCATGGAATTTCAAAATTATTTTTCCAGGACTTGAAATGTCAGCAATAACTGTACCGAGTATGAATAAGATCTGTCAACCATACCAAGTTATATGGACCAAACAAGGGCTGTATAACAATATCAAAGTTTTGCTGTCTGTGACCTTGAACTTCATCATATGACCTTGGATCAAAGTCGCAACACACCTTTGAGTCATGAGCAATAATTGTACAGTAGAATCCTCTTAATTGAATATCCATTTTGCCAGTGAAAATTATTCTATTAACAGGAGTATACAATTAACAGGGATTTGGTCAGTTTCTTGTGTTCTGGAGGTAAACTGAGCATTTATTCTATTATATCTTGTTTGACAGAGGTCACAAAGCTCTGTCAAACAAGATATAATAGAATAAATGCCTGTATTGGATGTAGTGGGGCCAAAAAAGGTTGACAAATAAGGGGAATTTGGTGCGTGTCACAGTAATTTTTTCGACATATTACAAAAATTTATATACAATTAACAGGAGTTTACTGTACAACCCATATGCAATTATTTATTTATTGTTATTTATTGGTGTTTAAGGTCACATACTTATGCACAATGGCTAATCGTGACCGTGACAGTTTTCTGGGTGGAGGAAGCCGGAGTACCCGGAGAGAACCACCGAGCAACGACGAGCAGCTGTCAGCTCCCCAACATCGTAACTCTGAACTCTGCACTGTAGCACAGGCAGGGTTAGATTGGTTGAAGACAAGCGCACCATCGACATGCAGTATGCCTCAGTACACAGCGTCATCGTGCCCCCATGTAGGCAATCGGGGTGAAGTGTCTTGCCCAAGGACACAACGTGGTTGCCGCAGGTGGGATTCGAACCGAGGACCTCTCGGCTTGCAGCCTGCACCTCTACCAACTGAGCCACTGCGCCCCCTACCATATGCAATTAACAGATCAAATTTGTACTGAAGGTATGGTAAATGTTTTTGTGTTTGAAAATTATATTCAATTAACAGGGCTATACAATTAAGAGATATCCAATTAAGTGGGCTCCACTGTGCTAACTATGAATAAGATCAGTTAATCATACTAAATTATATGGAACAGACAGGGGTTGTTTAACAATATCCAAGTTTTGCTCCCTGTGACCTCGACCTTGATGATATGATCTTGGGGCAAAGTCGTGACACACCTTTGAGTCATGAGCAGTAATTGTACCAAGTATGAACAAGATCAGCCAATTAGATCAGCCCTCATTTTAATGACAAATTGTCTCGCGACAATATATACGGTTACAAAGTTTCGTTAAAAAATATTCAGTGGTAAACAAATTATAGCCCAGACAAACAAAATGTTGACGATGGATGGACGGATGGAAGGATATACTTAAATTTGGTCATTATGTGGTTCTTCTTTTGTTGCAAACCCAACCCCCTACCACATACAGTACAAGTCAAAATAAGTTGTAGTACAACTGCAATAATCTAAGTATACTGCTGTTCCTGCACAGAAAAGATCAGATAATGTCAGCTTCTGGTCTTCTAAGTGTAGAAAGAGAAAGATACATAGTTTATAGTGGTCATCATAAACTTATTTTGACTTATACTCTAAGGACAAAGGGATGACCACTCAAGGAAACAATACCCAGTACCTGAACAATTGAAATCTTTTATGTTAGGTCATACCTCCTAATGCTTTAGATACTGAATATGTGCCTAAACAGATGGATGGATGTACGGATGGACAACGGACAACTTAGCATTAGAAAAGCTCTGCTGACTTTTTGTCAAGAGGAGCTAAAAAGATCCAGATCTATAAATGGTAGAGTGCTGAAAGCCCATATTTGGTCTTTATTCTTTAGTACAGATACCCCAACTTAAAGGCTTCGTTTTCTGTGGATGTGCTTCATATTATCTTTGAAGTGAAATTATTTTGTTGTTTGGGATTTACCTTGTTACAAGTGATAAGAGAGTGCCCCATAAATCACAACAAGGCCTCCCGACACGACCACATCTGTTGTGTGTTATACCCCCTCCGTGGGGGATGTTCAGCTCCTCCCGCACCTGTGGGGGGTGGGGAATTCTGTCATTTCGGGGCCTCCCGACGCGACCACGTCTGGTGAGAGTTACACCCCCCCAACCGTGGGGGATGTGCAGCTCCTCTTGCACCTGCGGGGGTGGGGAATGCTGTCGTTTTGGGGCCTCCAGACATGACCACGTCTGGTGAGAGTTATTCCCCATCCGTTGGGGATGTGCAGTTTTTTTACTGTGGTGGATACTGCAGGAGCTGTTAGATTTCTGGTGAAGAGATGCCTGGTTCCGGGACTATGTGCCCTCTCCAATCGACATCTGAGGCTGTCACTAGGGTTGTGACTCCTCCTTTGGAGGCTGAGCTAGGTGGCTCTCTCCCCTTTTCCGCCTTTCCAACAGCTCCCGTCGTATCTGCTACTACTGCTGTTCCATCTACAACATCATCGGTCACCATTTTAGCCGGCCTCGGCTTATCCCTGCAGGTGTCTGTAGTGATGTCTGTAGTGTGGTTGTGGGGTATTGTCCTCAGTGTTCCCTGACTTCAACTCGGCGAAGTCGGAAGTGGCAGCTGACTGAACCCCCTGCTGTGTCCTCTCAGCCTTTGAGCACAGCAGTTTTATCCCTGCAGTGGTCTGCAGAGGTGTCTGGTGGTGTTGACGTGGGGTATCGGCCTCAGCCTTCCCTGACTTCAACTCGGCGAAGTCGGAAGTGGCTGCCGACCAAACCCCCTGCTGTGTCCTCTCGGTCGTTGAGCACAGCAGTTTTCTCTCTGCAGGGGTCTGCAGCGGTGTCTGGTAGTGTAGACGTGGGGTATCGGCCTCAGCCTTCCCTGACTTCAACTCGGCGAAGTTGGAAGTGGCCGCCGACCGAACCCCCATGCTGTGTCCTCTCAGCGGTTGAGCACAGCAGTTTTATCCCTGCAGGGGTCTGCAGGGATGTCTGGTAGTGTAGACGTGGGGTATTGGCCTCAGTCTTCCCTGACTTCAACTTGGCGAAGTTGGAAGGGGATGCCAGCCAAACCCTCTACTGTGGTCTCTCAGCCATCGAGTACCTCAGTTTTTCTCATTGGATGTTCATGGTGGGGTCACCATGAGCTCCGTGGCGTTTCCGTCCACGCACTCTGGTCCCATGGCCAGTTTTGTGTGACCAACGCTTTTGTGCAGCCTGGACCTTCTGTCCTGCAGAGGTCCGCAGCGACTCTCCTGAGTTTCCGCGTTGTTGATCCTCGGAGTATGTGATACCCCACTACACATCTGCCTTCAGATGTTTTCGGCTGCAGCCCGTCGCCCCACGTCGGGTGTATTTGAGGATCGTGACCCTTCGCTGGTAAATGGGTCAGGAGTGAAGCCACTTTGTCGGTTCGTTCCCATGTCGTTCCGTTCCGACAGTCAGTGAGCTTAGGGAGGCCCTCTCCTTGCTCACTTATGTTCTGTCCAAGAGCCTTTTCCGTTGCTTCCAGCGAGGCTACAAGTGGTTTTTCGTTGCTTCCAGTGAGGCTACGAGTGGTTTCCGAGTGGTTTACATTCGGAACCAGGGCGGAACGCACTATGTTCCCATGTATGATTTGGTTCGGGATCTTCTACTGCTCGCTCAGAATGTCAACGCCGGAGTGATGGTTCGTCACATTCCCAGTCATCTGAACATCCTTGCCGACTCCCTGTCGCAATGGGGCAGGTTCTTTTCCACCGAGTGGATGCTCCACATGGCGGTGTTCCAGTCTCTTTGCGATCTCTGGGGTCATCCCCACATCGATTTCTTTGCGACTCATTGGAACCATCAGGTGGACACTTTCGTGTCCCCATGTCCAGATGCTCTGGCTTTTGCCGTGGACGCTCTGTCCCTCCTTTGGGACGGTCTTGTCAGTTATGCCTTCCTGCCGGTTCGGATTTTGCCTCAGGTTCTAGTCCAGATATGAACCTGCAGTTGTCGAATCCTTTCGATCACACCTCTGTTGCCTCGGTGGGTGTGGATCAATCTGCTCCACTCTCTGTTAGCGGCGGTTCCGGCATGTCTCCCTCTACGTCACGACTTTCTTTGCCAAAGTCGCCCGAGAAGGTTTCAGGTCGACCAGACTTCATTGTGCCTTCGCGCATGTCTTTTATCGGGCCCCTGTCTCCTCCGTAGTGGTTTTTAGAGATGAGCAGTGGAGTTGCTTTTCTTCTTCAAGGAGGCACTCACTCCACTGGTTTAGCCTCTGTGGCTAAGTAGAAGGTTCTTCTGTTGATGGTGTGCGATCACTCTGTTGCTTCTGTCACTCCTTCGATCACACCGATTGCGGAGTTTCTGGTATATGTTTGTTTCTGGGGGTCTCCAGCAATGGGTACAAGTCCATGCTTCGGAGACCTTTTTCATATGTGGTACTGCATCGTTTCAGCACTCATCCTTGCCTCTCCTAGCTTGTTCATCACTTTTCCTTGAAAAGGCCTAGGACTTTACAGTTTACTCCAAGATGGACACTTTCTTGGGTGCTGCTCTGCCAGATCTCTCCTGAATCCATTTCTCGATGGATTTGTCTTGCTATTCGTGCAGCTTCCGCTCGTCTAGCTACTGGCGATAGTATTACCAATCGTTTTTCTGCCACGAGGTGCGTGCATTGTCTTCCTCTCGGGGCTTATACTAACTCCATCATGTTGTCGGATGTTATGCTGGCAGCCTACTGGAGAAATGCTACTTTCTCCACTTATCTGCGACAGTTGCAGGAGCAGACAGAGGACCTTTGTTCTACGGGTCTTCTTTCTTTTGCTCAGGCTATTGTCTATCCCAGCCATTCAGCTTCTTACAGGGTCAGTTCCAGCTCCGTGCTGTTACTGCCCTTTCTGTCTGTGCATTGCACATCACCATACGCCTCATTTTTCATTGTCTTTTACTAATGTTTGTGATGCTATGGTTTGATAGGACTAGGGATCTCTTCCTCTGTCCACAGTTCCAGTGCAATTGAGTTATGTGTGGGTTGGTTATGTGATTCCTTCCATCCTATTGTCTGTTCAGCCTGTAGTAAACAATTGTAAGGTAGGTTGATAAGAAATATAAATTTTATAGTAAATTTCCTTTCTTATTATACCTACCGCAATTGTTTACATGGAGGCCCTCCCGTCTTCTTATTTGGGTAAGAATCCTTCCTCCCTGCTGATCACATAACTCCTATGTTGGTGGACTCAAAAGAATGGTTTGATGACTGTTTGCGCACTGGTTAACGGAAGTCGTGGAATTGTACTAAGAGAAGAGCGTCCCCTACTGGGTGTGCACCGATGGAACTCGATCCAGTTTGGCTTATTTTTTCGTGGTGTTTTTACACCACTTTTCTTTCCCAAATCTCTTGGGAAAGATTAAAATAGAGATTATTTTATCCGAGTTAGGGTCTTCCACTGTAGTGCAAGCCTGTAGTAAACAATTGCAGTAGGTATAATAAGAAAGGAAATTTAGGCCACACAAAGTAGATCTTCTGTTTCTCAGGCCATTATTTGTGAAATTGCATGCGGGCGAGCCGTTTTTTATTTTATTTTTTATTTCAGTAATTTCTTCTTTGCCATCAAAAGTTCATGTTCTTGGTTCAAGTTTTAGGCCTCATAATCTACAGAATAGCATGGGTGGTGGTGTATTTCATCCCTTGAGTGCAAGAAGGCTTTGCAATGCTAAAGCATTGCAAAGCCTTCTTGCACTCAAGGGACAAATTCATCAATATTTTTAACTTGGGTAAATTATCAGACATAAACCATTTAATTTTTATTTTTTTAAAGTTTAAATTGGTTATAAAAAGAGAGCATGCGGCAGCCAAAAGGACCATGCGGGAGGGCCTGAGAAACAGATTTTTTATTTTTTTTAGGCCTTACTATAAAATTTATATTTCTCATGGAACTGGATAAGAAAGAAACAATCTTGATAAACAATCCCTCATAAGCCAGTCAAATTCATCTTGCGCTATTCACAAAAAGTATCATTCAAATTTTGTTATTCTTTCGATTTTTACTCTGAAACATACCTTATGACCACTCAGTGGCACAAGCTCATTTTGTTTGTGCCATGGGAGGGGGATGAGGGGACATCATAGGCTATAGTTTAGAAGCACAATTTGTTATATTTTTACACAGTATACCAAGGGCCCAGACATAGCTGGTGCTAACTCTAAAATATCTAGGGCCAAACACAAATTTTGCCCCCCATTTCCCAAAATTTGCATGCAAAACCAAAAATTAGAAGTCCTAACTGGTCCTCCATACATTTACCCTGTATGAATGCGCAGACGTCAGGAAGTGACTGGAATTAGCGCCAACACCATTCTTTGTTTGGACCTTGTCAGATAACAACAAACTGACTTTTAAGCTTTTTAAATCTCAATTAATAATGATGCCAGACACAAATCAATGGTTAAATTGGTGGATCCAAGGACACAATTGGATGAAGGAAGGAAGAAACGGTGGTTTGAAAATGTTCAGGGCTGTAATTTTATAATATTTATAAAAATTAGTTCATGTTCCCTAATTTCGTGACATGAGCCTGACGTCATCATTGTTGATAATGATTTTTCCACTGTTGGTTAAGTATTCCTTCCCTAACCTTCCTTGATCCCCCTGTTAAACTCCCAAGCTTTTTGGCTTGTTTTTTTTTTATTTTTTATTTATAAAATTTCTTGGGAGTTTAAAGTGTTATACAGAAAGTTTTTTCTGTATTTCCCCAGGGTTACAGCCTCACTCTTAGGGTGTTTAGGCATTTTTAGTCATGCATCATACTTCCAATGTATCGTTTTTTCTTCTGATGAAGATCTTGCCTTACATCGGATAGTTCAAAAATCTTTTTGGCTTGTTTTTTTTAATTTTTTATATAAAATTTCTTGGGAGTTTAACGTGTTATACAGAAAGTTTTTCTGTATTTCCCCAGGGTTACGTCCTCACCCTTATGGTGTTTAGGCATTTTTAGTCATGCATCATACTTCCACTGTATCGTTTTTTTCTTCTGATGAAGATCTTGCCTTACATCAGATAGTTCAAAAATCTGTTACTGACTTCGGGTCGTGTTGCCTGAGGTCTCGTTTCCGGTTTTCAGTTTGATGTTGTTAGCAACGTTTGTTATTTATGTGTAGGTTCCTATTTCAGATATGGTAGGTCTGTTGTAAGATACATTATACAGTCCCGTAGTGTGGCAGTTAATTTTTGGGAGGAAAAAGTTAATTTTGTCCACACTTGGGCTCGTTTGGTATACATTTGGGCACTTCTTTCCCTTTGGAAACTTGGGCTCTTGTCAAAATTTTTCGAAAAATATTTTGGTATAAACTATTTTTTGATTTTTATTTTGAATGTTTTTGTTATGTATCTTTTTATTTGTATTTAATGTGGAATTGGTGGGAGTACAGTCGACTTAATCTGCTTCATTATGTAAGCATATTGCTCTTTAAGCAAGGAGAGGAAGTCGTATTTTCGTGTAGGTTGCCTTGCTTGTAGTCGATGTACTTCTACTAATTCTTGCTCATATGTGTTGCATCGGATGACAAACATTGCTGACGGGTGTCACGGTACGTTGTTAGTGAGGGACCACTGCCGGTCCTCTCGTAATGAGAGGCTGCCACAGGTCCTCTCACCCTAGGTTGCTCTAGTTTATTAGTTTATATTTACAGAGGAACAAGAACATGGTGATGTTTACGTGATGCCGTCAGATAGTGTGCTTCCGTCGTTGCATTAATTAGTCAATCACAGGTAGCGGCAAAAGTGCTCATGAATATTAGACAGGGCAATAAACCACAGTGTGGTTTCAAATCCCTGTCGCCAGCTAGCTTGACCGGTGAAGCGGTACACCGCCTGAGGGTACCGTGGTGCTGGGTGTGTCCGTTGCGGTCAAGGAGAATGGAAAGGGTAGAGTGAGCACTATAATATAATATCAATATAAGGCTCACCCTGCGACGACGTAAAGGAAGAAACCGACAAGTTCAGCAAGAAGCTCAGCGAGGTCTGAAGGACTGTGAGCGAGAGAGCCCCCCCCCCCCTCCCCCCCTCTCTCTTTTATTATAACATCTGGGGCCAGATGTTATGGATCGGAAATTGCGTCAGTTGGAGCATACGTCCACGCCTCCCATCTGGGATGCTCCGTTCAGTTTACAGCCGGGGTCGGCTATAATTACGGCTTCTTCAACATCTACCAAAGCACACACGACCGCACCTTGGCTACGTGACTTCTGATATCCAGCCTGCATCACCGAGAAAGTCACTCGTCATCAATGAAGTCACACCATACAGTAGCCAAGGAGATGAGGCATCATTTATAGGGACGTCCGCAGAAAAGAGCCATCTCGGACATACTGTCCCAGGAGCAGCCGGCGGCCATGCAACAGAAGATCGCTGCTCTTTAGGCCTCCGTAACGGACTTGCAGATTGCGCAGCTCATTCCAGCATCCCAGCAAATGCAGAAGCAGACGACGGCAGTCTCAGAACTTGAGCTGTCAGAAGGTGCTGGGTCGGTCCAGTCATCTGCGCGTTCAGATGCCGATGACTGAGTATAATCTGATTCAGTTGGAGGATGAAGGGGATTTGAAGGAGAATTACCCTTCCCTTTCGGAACAACAGGGTGGCGATAGCACTTATGCATCTGTACTTCCCTGAGTTTGTTCCTGAGAATCAGAATGCTGCGACAGCTCGAAAGTAGCACTCTTCAATAGCTTAGACAAGGCCTCATATATCAGGATGTCCGGAGAAAGTGCCGTCTCGGACATACTGTCCCGGGAGCAGCCGGCAGCTGGAAGACCACTGCTCCTTAGGCCTCCGTTACAGTTTTGCTGACACAGATGCGCAGCTCCTCACAGCATCCCAGCAAGAGCAGTAGCAATCAACGGCAGTCTCAAAATCTGAGCTGTCACATGGTGCTGGGTCAGTCCAGTTATCTGCGCGTTCAGATGCCGTTGACCATGATTTCAACTGATTCAGACGAGTGATGAAGGGATATGGAGGAGATTTACCCTCCACATTCAGAACAATACAGGGTTGAGGGGATTTATTCCATCAACACTACCCTGAATGTGTTCCAACAAAGCAGAATGCTGCGTCTATTTACAAGAAACCGCTAGCGTTGTTGCACGCTAAATTATCCAGAAAAAGAGAAGGTATGTCTTTTCCGGTTAAATATAGACAGGTGTCGCAGGCTTTTGGCCTTTTAGACGACTCCACATTCAACTTTCCAGTGGAAAGAAGTAAGGCGGTTTCTTGTCATCTACTTCTGTAGTTCTGCTGGTTGGAAAACAGTGAAGATGTATTGAGATTTCCTCTGCGTTTGAATGAGTAGGGTAAGGACCTAACTATGGCCTTACCTTCGTCATTCATTATTCGCTTGGTCACAATTGAGACGACATTTATTCATTCAGAGCGAAATTAGACTCACTGTATTACGCAGATCACCTTTAAGAACTGTGACGCTACGTCTCTACGGAAAGGAATTGGAGGACATTTGTACCTCATTTAGAGTCCTTTCCAGGGCTATATATTTATCACGTATAACTCTGTCTTAACAAGTTGCTAATTCGGAGTTAAATAGATGTGACAGAGCCCTTGCGTCGTCATCCTTAATAGATGACAAGGTGAAAAACTCTCTTAGAGTCGCTCCGGTTTCCAGACACTAAGTTTTTGACAAAAGGCTTTCATTGGTTTATGAACAAGCTACAAAGAAAGCATCAATACTCTGTTCCTTATGTCCACGTATATTTGACACGCATTAGCAGAAAGGAGTAAGCGAGGACCAGACAGAAGGTCTCCTATAAGGACTCCTCGTGAGGGTATAGTTTACTCTCCTATAATTACTCTAGGGATCGTCATATAGCGACTCGAATACGGGGCTTACATCTGAACGAGATTTCTGGTCAGACGCCTCTAAACTGCTGGGTCGAGGCTCTTCACAAATGAGATGCAGTTCCTCCTTCTGTAGGCCTCGCAGGTGCAACAGGTGTGAGTTAGGACCTCTGTTGTTTTGCGGTTGACGGATGGTTATCAAGATGAGCATCAATCTGGATAACTGTTACGGAGACTAGTAGTTCAGAAGTGTGGTTTCGGAAGGTCTGCGGCTATCTTTCCGAGAGAACCACAACTAAATTAATGTTTGATGGACAATGCTTCATAAGAGCCTCTCCAATCGGAGGTAAAGGTTCTCTTGACAATGATGTTAATAGAGGTCATCGAGAATCAAGATTATCTTGAATTCTGTAGCCACCTGTTACTCGTACCGAAGCCTAAGAGCTCGTTCCGACAGATAATAGACTGGAGCTTGTTAACAAATTTATCAAAGCTCTAAAAGTTTATTTATGGTTATCATTTAGTCGGTTAAATGAGTGTTCGAGTGATTGACTATGCTATAAGCATAGATCTAAGGATAGCTTTGGTCTGGAGATAGAGCCCTGCGCTGTCACTCGAATATTAACTTGGTAATGTCTCATAACAATCTGGTTCGTCTGCCATTATCCAGAACGAATTAGTTTTATGCGACTGATGGAGATGTGCTGAGCGGCTACGCATCTTGTTTAGATGGGTTGCTTACACACACGCCCCCTCCAGTTATTCTTACACAGAACTGTAGTGTCACAATGCATTCGCTCAGGACCAGTATTGTTTTAACGGATATAGTAAACAAAAAGGTCCATATTGAGGCAGATTTTCAGTGGTTAACTCATTAGTTCCGCTGCAACTGCCAGATCCGGCTTTCACGATTATGACTGGTATGAGTCAATAGTTTGGGGCGCGGCCCTGAGTCCTACAGACTATAATTGTTCCTGTAGAAACAAATAATCATCAAGAATGATGTTAGTATTGTTAGCGCTATGTCAATGTGTTCACGCTTGTTCAGAGTTTGTTGAACAACTCAATAGTGGTAGCGTACATCAGGAACCAGGGCGGCACCCATTCACTTTTGTTATAATACCTAATGCAGAATCATTTTCATTTCTCTTTATCCGTCATACACCAGGTCGTCTGAATGTACTAGCAGACTCGCTCCTTGGAAAGGTCGCCTGTTTCATATGTATGGACGCTCAACATGCGTTTATTTGTACAGTTTTGCTACCAGTGGGATCACCCCATGATTCTTTAGTTTGCAATGCACCGGAACAATTGTTACTGTCATTTGTGTCGCCATGCCCAGATTATTGAGCGCAGGCAGTAGACGCTCTGTAAATTCATGGGGAGGAATAATAGGATATGCGTATCCTCCTATTCATTTGATTAATAGCTTATGTTTAAGTTTAAACAGTGAATCCTACTGGTAGTGCCTCTGTTGTCACAAGAATCTTGGATCAATATTCTCAAGTGTCGGTTATGTGACGCTCCCCAGAAGCTTTCTCCCAGAGAGGGTCTTCTTTAAGGTCTCACAGAACTAAATATTTTCCCATAGGCGACCATTATAACACTTATGTGGAAAAAAATATGATCGCATCACTTTAAATTAAATATTTAAATACTTACATAAAGTACACACCTTCACACAACTTTCTCTGGCCACAAAACATGGGGTCATGCAACAAATAAGAGAGAAAATGTACCAGGAAGTGAAGTACCGTCCTTGAACTCAGTTTTTTCTGGGAATTCCCAACAAAAATACACAAATAGTTAACTGAATTTTAAAGACCCAGAAAATACTTAGAAAATCTCTTTTTTCTTGTGAAATATTCAGTATTGTTGTAAAAACCTAATAAAATGCTTTAACAGTTTTCTCAAGCAATAAGTTTTTTTCTAGGAGTCTTATTTTAGACTATGATGCAATATCCGAGTGCAACATTTCAAGGCAGATCACTCTAAACTAAATATTTAGTTCCGCGAGACCTATAATACTCCTCACACATGCCCTAATTTTATTTTTCCTGTTTTATGTGATAAAACGATCATTTCTACACTAAAATTCAAGATTTGGCTTCTATTCATCCAATAAGATTAAAAATATAGCTTTTTTAAAAAAGTTATTAAATTGTGAAAAAAAGGCCAAAAAATTTGGAAATTTCAGTATACCGCTTTCGTTACTTATCTTGATTCTGCTGCCAATCTATTTGACAGAGCAGTTCACCAATTGATGTTTTTTACTGGAATTAAGCCAGTTTACCTGATAAAAGTCCAAAATCGGCATAGAAGAACTCAATTCGAGAAAAAATTGGTGATTTATGTGTCAAATAGCTGTAAATTTATGTCCGAGAGAGAACATTTACACGGGTATCATTCATAAAAAAGCTGTTCAAAAGTACAATTTTCATCTGAAAACCTTCCAAATATCATAATATGTGTACTTTATCTATTTACTAAAATAGAAAGGTGTACCACCCGATGGGTTGGTGATTAATGTCCCAACAGATGTGAGGATGTTTCACAGAAAATCACATGCTGAGTTCAAGCTACCAAATCACACTGGAAACACAACTATTATGTGTAACAGTTCTTGAGTGATACAATTCCTGAGAAGTCTACCTGATTTTTAGAATTTATTAAGCATATTTTTTCAATTCTTTCTCGAAATGAGTGCAAGAAAATTAAAATTTAATCGCAGGACACATATGAGAAAATTTGCATTTCAGAAAAATCATCCGCCAACATTTCCAGGTGTGTGGTTGCTACAAGTGCAGAACCTGAAAATGTAGTAAAATATGTAAGACTCACACAAGAAAAGCATGATATGGTTACTTCAAGTCCACTTCCAGTGACAGCAGCAATAGAAGAGCCTGGAAAGAGCTTCAACCTCTTACGCCCATTGTCAAGTTTAAAATCTGAGCTCGACATCTGCAATGAGAAAATAGATGAAAAATGGTAAACAATCATATGGACAGTTATCAAGACATACATGCCTGCCTGCCTGCCTGCCTTCCTGCAGGCAGGCAGGTGGGTGGGCAGGCGTGCCGGCCTTCGGGCGGGTGGGCAGGCGGGCAGGTGGATGGAGGGACGGACGGACAGACAGACGGATGGACAGACGGATGGACAGACAGACGGACGGACGGATGGAGATGGGTAGGCATCCTGCCTGCCTGCCTGCCTGCCTGCCTGCCTGTCTGCCTGCCTGCAGATCCACCTGATTATTGTTAGTATAAAGATACAAATTTGGAAAAAATTGCTCAGAAAGAAACATAACTCATTCTTCCATCCATCCATCCATCCATCCATCCACCCATCCAGTTCATTTCATTTCATTTCATTTCATTCATTCATTCATTCATTCATTCATTCATTCATTCATTCATTCATTCATTCATTCATTCATTCATTCATTCATTCATATCTGAGCAATTTTCTTCAAATTTCAGGCCTGAAGAAGATAGTTACAGACTGGTACATGTGGGTAAAATGGCAGAGATGTTGAATATTGTTTTCAAAAAACACAGGCAACTTAATCCAGAATGTGATGGATACCTTTCTTTTGATCCGAATGGGGAGGAAAGGCGAGGACTTGTTTGGAGGGAGCGAGTCATCTGCAATACCTGCTCCTATGTTTCTACTCGATTCTCTTTATATGAGGAAATTTCCAGCCCAAAACAGGGTTGCACATCAGCATGCACAAACAGAGCACTTCAAGTGGGGCTCTCATAGACTAGTATAGGTAAAGCAAGTTTCCGGTTCTGGTTATCAAGCAGCAAAACAGCTGAAGCAGTTGCAGAGCAAAAATGATTCAGATAAAAAGAGACAGAAATCAATAGAATTCAAAGTTCAGCGGTGTGAAAAACGCCAAAAATGTATAAATTATATGAAGAACACCAAGAAGATGAAATTTACAGAAAAGCCTTAGACAAGGAAGAAGCCAAAGCTCAAAGGGCCATAGCAAAAGTAAAAAATAAGAAAGATCGCCACAGATATCACAAGCAATAATTTTCTGGTAAGATTTCATTCTTGCACTTGCCTGCCTGCCGCCGCCACCCCCCCCCCCCCCCCCCCCCACACACTCTTCCTATCCTGTCCACTTGGAACATAGTGTGACACTTTAAAACAAAATGAAATAGTTTAACAAGTATTAACTGAACTAAATGAGTAGCCTGTATTAATTTTGCCAGTCTGAATACTTTTTTTTCAAATGGATAGTCAAGCGGCCTTGAAATTTGCCATAGAATTCACACTTTTTCTGAAGCTATAGCCCTAGCTGCTGAAATTGGCCGTTTATTAATAATTATTTATAAATGTATGTAATAACCTATAAAATACATGCAGGGGTATGTTCATTCGAACAAATACCATTTTGGAGACACAATTTCCTGTATTCATTGGTAGAATGGCTCTCCAAAACTAGGTGCCCAGGCTCAACACAAAGCTTCTGATGACACAAGTGGCTAACATCTAGCTGCTGTCCATTTGCACCAAAATGTGGCACTTCATCCTTCATCAGTGCATTGACAGACATGTACATGGCTCTGTGTACATATTCCAGTGAATGATTAGAATCTCCCCATATTACTCTAATTTAGCCTTTTCTTCGGCTGTTTTTTGCCCCCCTCCACAACAAACAAGCATGTCCACCCCCCTCCCTTGATGATCTAAACATAATTCTTTCTTTGAGCTTGTCAAAAAATGATGCCATTCTTGAAAATAGACAATAATGCACGTGCATCTTCATTCTGTTAGCAACAATCACCAAGGAAATGCAGAAAAACAGCATTTCTATAGGTCTCACAGAACTAAATATTTTCCCATGGGCGACCATTATAACACTTATGTGGAAAAAAATATGATCGCATCACTTTAAATTAAATATTTAAATACCTACATAAAGTACACACCTTCACACAACTTTCTCTGGCCACAAAACATGGGGTCATGCAACAAATAAGAGAGAAAATGTACCAGGAAGTGAAGTACTGTCCTTGAACTCAGTTTTTTCTGGGAATTCCACAAATAGTTAACTGAATTTTAAAGACCCAGAAAATACTTAGAAAATCTCTTTTTTCTTGTGAAATATTCAGTATTGTTGTAAAAACCTAATAAAATGCTTTAACAGTTTTCTCAAGCAATAATTTTTTTTCTAGGAGTCTTATTTTAGACTATGATGCAATATCCGAGTGCAACATTTCAAGGCAGATCACTCTAAACTAAATATTTAGTTCCGCGAAACCTTAAGGGGATGTTTTATTCTTCACGTTCCTCTCCGTCCATAGGGGCATCCTTACCCAACGTCATCGTACTGTCGGAATGGAATGAGCATGTCAGCATGTTTGCTGGACTCAGCAGCGTTGGAGCACAGTTCTTTTTAGTGATGAATCACAATTTTGTCTACGGCGTGCTGATGGTAGGGCAAGAGTGTATCACCGACGAGAACGGTTTTCTGATGCTTGCGTGCGGGAATGCGACGGTTTCGGTAGAGTTAGTGTAATGGTTTGGGCAGGAATTTCCTTGCACCAGCGAACGCAGTTGATTTTCATCGATGGTAATCTGAATGGACAGCGATATATGGATGAATGTTGTCATGTTGTTCAATGCTAACGTCAGAGTGCAGTTATTCCAGTAAGACAATGCCCGATGTCACCTGACACGTATCTGTCGTGACTTTCTTGAGGAGCAGAGCATAGAACTTCTTCCCTGGCCCCCACTTTCACCCGATTTGTCGCCAGTCAACCATCTTTGGGATCAGTTGGAGCGTCGGGTATGACTTCATGATCTTCAGACATTAGGCTATTTACATAATGTTCTAAGGCAGGAGTGGAACGCAATACCACAGGGTGACTGACATCCAGAGACTTATCAGGTCCATGCGCCGTCGATGTCTTGCCATCCAAGATGCAAACGGTGGACATACACGCTATTGACTGCATGTGTGAACTTTTCATTTCACCCCATGTCTGAATTGCGAAGTCCTGACGTGACGCTGGCAACAGCAAGAACATGAAATTATACAAATTCATACAGCTAGACTCGAAATATGAATTTACAATAATTTGTTTGGGATTAAAGTCAATAATACTAAAAACATTGCTCCTTAAAGTTTATTATACTTTCTTTTTTGACTCAGTATATATATAGTAGAATAGGTAATCATGGTATAAATACCCTTGTGTAAGTTTAACCAGTTTGATGAAATAGGAATTTGAGGTTGGGATTTGGGAAAAACCATGCCCAGATCTCATTGGGTATTTAGCTACTGTCATCACCCAGATAAATCCCAACATTTCAAATCTGCAGTGGGTAAATTATCCTTTGGAAACTTTAAAATATCAGGGATTCTTGTGGTATCTACAGGGGCTGTTTATGAGACCCTTTCCTTATGACATGGGCGTGATTTTTCACAATTCCCAACCCCAAATTTCCCAAACTCCGTTCCCACTCATTGACTGAAACCAAAATTTAATCTGCAACTGGTGCCCTGAACTGGGTAGCCATAAGGTTTTCTGAGTACTTATGACCACCCACTTCAGGATGCCAATTGTACATTAACCCTTAAGCCCCCATATAGCCCCAAACCGCCACTTTTATATTGCATTGAAGCAGGTGCTCCCTTGTGTAATCTTTTTTATTACTCTTGTGTGTAGACTGAATTTTCCCTGGCAGTGGTTCTACATCACTGCTGGCTGCCTGTATAGGCAGCCAGCAGTGATGTAGAACCACTGCCAAGTCATCAATAACTATGTAAGCAGAAAAAGGCCATAAATACTTTAAAATTAATCTGAGGACCTAAGGGTTAAATTTAAATTACTTGCCTCACAGAGTCTCTTAATTCAAAGACAAAGTTCTTCTTTAATATTAGAAGAACAGTTTAATAGAGACTTCATGAACATAATCCCATATGACTGTTTGTTATAAAATTTACTTCTAGTATACATGTAGTTGCATAAGTGTGGGTTTTAATGTTCTCTGCTCAGTTCGAATGTAAAATTTCTTAGTCCTTGTCTGTTTTTCCCTTCAAAACAAATTTCCGATTGGAGCCCCCATGATGCAAATTTTCTCAGTGGCATGGATCCTGAACCCTTTCCCAATGAGGGCAGAAGAATCCCTGAATATTTGCAAATGTTTTCGAGGAGTAGAAAACACATTGCCAAAAATATCTGTAAAAACCCCAAAACTTATCAAGAAGTCTACTCCGAGTTATCAGTGATATTTATTTTTTATAATTTTTAGAATACATTAAGGAAGAAGTGGTATCTATTATAGCAATTCAGTTCAACAGCATATTCAGTCAAATAGCAATGCAGGTATGTGCTTGAGAAAATTTGTGACAGATGGTTACATATTTCATGTTCAGACATATTATTAAATTGGAATGGATATAAGTAGAGTTTACCTTGTCCTTTTATGTAGCATCTTTCTTGTACTCCATCAACTAATTTGAAACTTGTCTTCTTCTTAAAAACCACTGGCTAAATTCATACAAATATGGCATAGACCATCTATGGAGTATTCCCTTTCTACTTTGTTCAAATGAAGCTGTTGCCATGTCCAGGCTGCGGTTAATGCTCAAAAAGCCATAAAATCTTTAAAAACCTTCTCAAGAACTGCGACAGAGAATGCTTTGATATTTGGTATGGAACTTCCTTTGGTGGTGAAAATGAAACTTTGTTAAAGACAAGTTGGTAGGTCAATATTTGGGCTCTCTGTGGGAGCATGCTCATTTTGGGCTCCACTCAAAATTTGTATTTCAAGAAGCAATGAGCTGATTTTAATCAATTTTGGTGTGTAGTATAACTGGGTAATAAGGACTTGAAAGATTCCAAAAACAATTTTTCACAGCCCGTGGGAACCTCAGGAGCCTTAAAGAGAAAAATCAAACACCCATATTTCAAAAGCTGCGCAGACCAGAATATTGTTTTGGGGTATGCAGCTTTCTCAGGACCATGGGAATCAGATAGACCAAAAAAATTGCTGTCGGTTTTGTCATACGGTGCCATATGGGGATGCCCATTTTAACACTCTTGGCAATGAGAAAATGCTGAGTCATCATCTTTCTTGCACTCCATCAACTAATTTGAAACTTGTCTTCTTTAAAACCACTGGGCCAAATTCATACAAGTATGGCACAGACCATCACTGGAGTATACCCTTTCTGCTTGTTCAAAGAAAGTTGCAACCATCTTTGGGCTGGGGTTAATGTCCAAAAAGCCTAAAACCTTCTTATGAACCACCGCAGAGAAATTTGGTATGGAACTTCCTTTGGTGGTGAAGATTAAAGTTTGTTCAAGGCAAGTTGGTAGGTCAATATTTTGGCTCTCTGTGGTGGCATGCCCATTTTGGGCTCCATCCCAAATTTGTATGTCAACAACGGATGTGCTAATTTGAAGCAAATTTTGCATGTTGTTTTAATTGGGTTAAAACTACATGATTTATGCCTGAAATAAATGTAAAAAGTAAATGCAGTTGGATGACATATCTAATTTATGCTGAAAAAATTGACCAGCACCCTTCTGGGAAATCACACCAGCTAAAAAAAAAGAAGAAAATTTTAAATCACACTTTTTTCAAACTTGCAGAGCAAAAGAAATTCATGTTTCATATAAAGCATCCTTATAAAAATCATATTGGTCAAGTAAAAAAATCAGTGATCAGTTTTATGTTACAACAAGAACGTATTTCTCCCAATACTAGTCAAAATATCTAGACAAAATACATATACGATAATACCATAGTGTGTTTTGATATGTTTGATATCTCAACGAGTTGAAAGTGAGTTTTTTTGCGAGGCTTGCCGAGGGAAAAAAAACTCACTTTCAACGAGTTGAGATATCAAACATATCAAAACACACTATGGTATTGTTGTATTTATCTTATACCGACCATTTTTGTTCTTTTCTGCATTTTTAAAAGGGTTTTGGGGATGATTTCGTGTCAAAATGTCGACTCATCTGGAGTGGAGTCGACTGCTTTCTCTTGTTGGGCATGAATACATGTGATGTGCCCGGAAAAGCTGTTGATGCGTAACAAGGCTACAAATTCAAGAGAATGATAGAGTATAGTTCCCCTTTGAAAGTGGCCCTGTAACTGGGAAAACAATTACAGAAAATATACTTACGCCTCAATTCTTATGATTTATGACAAAAATATGTTTGATAATCAATTTCACCAGATTTGACACGATTTATAAACAATTTTGCGAATGTCATCATTATATTATAATATAGAAAAAGACTATAGTCCGTTCTTCAATCTATATGACATAGGGGTATGTGTTATAGATAATCTATAACACATGGGCTATATCTTCATCAGGTATAAGATAAAAATCTATATTGAGGATAGCAACCACACATCTGATTATTAGATTCAGAAAGAGAACCTATTTTACTTGTACTCATTTTTGTGGGGCGTCACTTTTGACAACAGTAATTAAAGGATATATAAGTCACCAACTCAACAAAATAAATTAGACTATATCATGTTTTGCAGTGGTGATATTTTTATTTTGGCCAACCATGTGTTAAACCTGAAAAATAAAACACAGCTGAAACACTACTATAAACTTCAAAGGTTATACAGTGGAGCCCACTTAATTGGATATCTCTTAATTGTATATCCCTGTTAGTTGAATATAATTTTCAAACACAAAATCATTTACCATACCTTCAGTACAAATTTGATCTGTTAATTGCATATGGGTTGTAGAGTAAACTCCTGTTAATTGTATATAAATTTTGTAATATTAATAATATATCAACCTTTTTGGCCTCATACATCCAATACAGACATTTATTCTATTATATCTTGTTTGACAGAGCCCTATGAGCTCTGTCAAACAAGATATAATAGAATAAATGCCCAGTTTACCTCCAGAACACAGGAAACTGACCAAATCCCTGTTAATTGTATACTCCTGTCAACTGAATAATTTTCACTGGCAAAATGGATATTCAATTAAGAGGATTCTACTGTACTACAAATAGAACAATGAATATGTCATGCATAGCACAAGAACACAATACCATGATGTCATGATCTTCATTCATAAAAAATCATTTCATCGACACTGAAAGATTGTCAAAATGTATGCAAACAAGTCATGAAAGCGAGGAATATTGTAAGATAAATTGGTTATTACCACCATAGTAATCACTCACCGTCCGTAGTCCATGAACTTGGTAATTATACCCCCACTTTTGAAGAAAATGGGGGTATACTGGATTACATGTGTCCATCTGTCCGTCCGTCTGTCCGGGCAGACATATGGGGGTTTAGGTGGCTATTTGTTGGTAGAAATGGGGGTTAGGTGACTACCGCAATTTATGTCACTAGTCACATAGTTAAATGTCATTATTCTAGGGTGTGGTTTAGAGTTGGGGTGGGGTGGGGTTAGGGTCAGTAAAGAGTAGGGTTAGGGTTTGCTACCACGCCAAAAATTTTTCACCCAAAAAGTTGTTTTAATACAATGGACATGCATTTTAATTAAAATAGACTAGGAATATATTGAATTTTCATTAGTCTACGGTGGGGTTTAGATTTGTGGGTGGGGGGAGTAGGGTCAGGGTCAGTAAAGGGTAGGGTCAGGGTTTGCTACCACCCCAAAAATATTCCCCAAAATCACTTGTTTTAATATAATAGACATGCATTTTATTGTAGTCCCATAAAAATAGCCACATAACTACCAATTTGTTAGGATGTCCGTCCGTCCGTCCGTCCATCTGTGCGTCCGTGTGTGAGTCCGTCCGAAAGTATTCATAACTTAAGTAAATTATTATTTTTTATATTTGTTGGTCACAGGTATGCCCACACTAGTTATTTTTTTTTTTATTATTTTTTTATTTTATTAATTGTTCACTTAGAAATTGTGTCCGTCCGAGCCAAATTTTGTCTGTTCAGCCTGTATCTCGGGTATCGAATGTTCTATTGCAATGAAATTTGCCATGAACACTGCTTATGATATAGGCTTTAAAAAAAGGATTCAACGGTATTTCTCACATTCTCCTTTTTAGAGTTATCCCTCTTTTTTGACTTAGAAATTGTAGGAAATAGACATTATTTGTCTGTTCAGCCTGTATCTCAGGTATGGGTTATCGGATTTGGGTGAAATATGGCATGCAGTTTGCCTATGACAAAGGCTTCTGCCTCATTGCATAAAACTTCCAAACACCAAATAATTTACCATACCTTTTGACTTAGAAATTGTAGAAAACTTTCGAAGGAAATGGAGGGGGGGGGGGGTATAATGGATTGCGTCCGTCCATCTGTGCATCTGTCCGTCAGTCCATACGAGAATATCCATAAATGATATTTGTTGGTCATAGGTATTTGTTGGAAATTGTTGGAAATTGTTGAAAACTTTCGAAGAAAATGGGTGAGGGGGAGGGGGCTGCATACTGGATTGGGGTTATCGGATTTCATTGAAATATGGCATGCAGTTTGCCTATGACAAAGGCTTCTGCTTCATTGCATAAAACTTCCAAACACCAAACAATTTACCATACCTTTTGACTTAGAAATTGTTGAAAACTTTTGAAGAAAATGGAGGGGGGGGGGGGGTATAATGGATTGCGTCCGTCCATCTGTGCATCTGTCCATCAGTCCATACGAGAATATCCATAAATGATATTTGTTGGTCATAGGTATGTCCACACTAGGCGGTACACCAC
>CM062290.1:352282629-352338694 GCA_031216915.1 Pictodentalium vernedei
AAAATCTTCTTGTGTTATCATTTATTGCAAAGCACTCTTATAGAGAGCTTTACAATAAATGATAAGTCAAGAATTTGGTAAAGTCCTCTTAAAGTATGTAAATTTAATCAAGTTTCAAGAAATTGTACTGATCATTATATCTGGCAGAAATGATTTGGTGCCTGTCCAGCATGCAGATTGGCCCTGTCATGACAACCAAAGACTCTAGCAAATCCTTCCATAATACAGTGGAGCCCACTTAATTGGATATCTCTTAACTGAATGACCCTGTTAATTGAATATAATTACCCAACATAAAACCATTTACCATACCTCCAGAACAAATTTGTCCTGTTAATTGAATATAGGTTATAGAATGAACTCATGTTAATTGAATAAAAACTCTTGTAACCTGTCGAGAAATTACCCTGACTCTCCCCAGTTTTCCTTTGTTTATAGACCTATTTGGCCTCAGTGCATCCAGGACACGCATTTAATCTATTATATCTTGTTTGACAGAGTTCATGGAGCTCTGTCAAACAAGATAAACTAGAATAAATGCTAAGGTTATCTCCAGAATACAGGAAAGTGACACAATCCCTGTTAATTGAATACTCCTGTTAATTGAATAATTTTCATTGGCAAAGTGGTTATTCAATTAACAGGGTTCCACTGTGTGTACAAATTTGCATCTCTTTCAGCCAGTTTGGTTACATTCCATTCTCATTCATTTTTTTGGTGGGACTTGAACCCTCAACACATTGATGTCAAAAAAATACCGAAAATTTCAAGCAGCAAATGTTTCCCATAATACAGGCAGGAATTTAACGTATTAAGTTTCATCAGCAGTGTGCAGAGAATTTAAAATGCCAGGAAATCTGCAGTATTTGTGTGAGAAGAATGAAAAGTAAATGACTAACACTAAAATAATATAATATGTGTGATATCCTGGCAAAGGTGGTAAGTTTGCAAAATGATTTCAAACTGTTACAATATTGCTTAACTGGTTGAGTGCTGGAAGCCCATATTTGGGCTTTATTCTGAAGTGTCAGAACCACAATTTAAAGGCTTCATATTCTGTAGATGCGTTTCATAATAACTTTGAAGTGATATTATTTACTCTGAAAGGCTTTGCTTTGTTACAATTTATAGGAGAATGCCCACAGGCACTCTCCTATAAATTGTAACAAGGCAATGACGTGTGAACAAATTTTGCTGGTCAAAAATAATTTAGCACTCTACCAGTTAACAGAAGAGCTATCTTAATTGCACAAAACAGGGTTCTTACTCCATTTTGAAATTCTTGAAAAAGTATGAAAATATGTGTCAGTCTGGAAAAGGTCTTCAAATGTTTGGAAAGAATGGTAGTTAAGCCTTGATGGTATTGAAAAAAGTATGAAAATAAATTTGTTGAACAAATAATCTTGTACCGAGTGATTTGAAAATATCAACCTGCAGATTTTACCCACAATGCAACTAAGAATTTAACCAATTTAATCTTATTTGACAGAGCTTAGCGAGAGAAAACATTGCTGCTTGAATACTTGATATTTTTATACCCCCTGCAAAGAGTTGTTGGGGGGGGCTGGGGCTGGATACTGGAATCACCTTGTCTGTCCATCCGTCCATAGACATAATTTGTGTCCGGAGTTTTTTTCGGACATTTTAGGACCAAGCTGCTCAAAACTTAGTATGAATGTTCACCATCATGGGAACCCGTGCACCTGCAATTATAGTTTTGGTCGGAATGTTTTTGCCAGAATTATGCCCCTTTTCGACTTGAAAAAGCAGGCCTAGAACTTTGTCTGGAATTTTTCTCAGATGTTTATGGGTCGATTCCTTTGAAACTTGATATGGATATTTACTACCATGGGAATTTGTACATCTGTGATTATAGTTTTTATCAAACTGGTTTTTTTTTGGAAAGAGTTATACTCCTTTTTCGTCTTTAGAACGTCTGAATTTTGTCCGGAGATTTTTCAGATGTTTACAGGTAGATTCCTTTGAAAGTTGGTGTGGATGTTCACTACCATGGGATCCTGTACACCTGCGATGATAATTTTGATCGAACTTTGTTTGCCAGAGTTATGCTCCTTTTCTTCTTAGAATGCCTGAATTACTTAGAATTTTGTCCGGAGATTTATGGGTCGATTCCTTTGAAACTTGGTATGGATGTTCACTACCATGGGAGCCTGTGCACCTGCAATTCTAGTTTTGATCAGACTTTTTTGCCACAGTTATGCCCCTTTTCATCTTGGAATGCCTGAATATTGTCTGGAGATTTTCTTAGATTTTTATGGGTCAATTCCTTTGAAACCTGGTATGGATGTTCCCTACCATGGGAACCTTTGTACCTGCGATTATAGTTTTGATCAGACTTTTTATTTTAACTCACCTGACTGCAAGTCAGTGTGAGGTATTGCCATCACTTGGCGTCCGTCGTCCATTAACTTTTGCAAACCTGGCTTCTCTACAGCCATCCAGCCAAATTCAAACATATACTGCACAAACCATCCCTGGGGTATACCCTTTCTATTTTGTTCAAATGGAGCAGCTGCCTTCTTAGGGCTCTGGGCAATGATGCCAAAGCCTAAATATCTTTAAAAATCTTCTTCTCATGAACCACCAGAGAGATTGCCTTGATATATGGTATGTAACACTCTTTGGTGTTGAAGATTAAAGTTTGTTCAAAAGAAGTTGGTAGATCAATATTTGGGCTCTCTATGGGCACATATCCATTTTGGGCTCCACCCAAAATTTCTATTTCAAGAACCGATGGGCCGATTTGAACCAAATTTAGCATGTAGCATAAGTGGGTCCAAAGTACTTGATTGATGCCCCAAAAAAATTTTTCCCGTTGCCTCGTGGGTACCCCAGGGGCTAAAAATAGAAAAAAATTCAAATGCCTATATTTTCCAAACTACATGGAACAGAGAACTGTTATTTGGTATGAAGCATCCTTTTGATCGGTAGAATGGATTAAAAAAAAAAAATGGCCATCGGTTGTGTTAGGGTGTTCTGTAGGGACGTTTGAAAAAATGCCGAGTCAGCATATTTGCAAAAATTGAGAAAAAATTTCTTCAGAACCGCTGATCAGAATCTTTGGATATTTGGTATACAGCATCCATAGGATGGTCAAGTGCAAGTGTGTTCAAATCAACCCCCCTTGGTTCATATTTGGGCTCAACAGAGGAGCCCAAATAATTAGCTTAGGGCGCTATGGGGAATAAGCTTTAAAAAACTTCTTCAGATCATGCAGTCAGATTCTTTTGATACTTGGTATACAGCATCTCTACAGGGGTCAGATTGAAGTTTGTTCACATTGAGTCCCTGGGTTAATATTTGAACTTCCTGTGGAAGCCCAAATATTAACTTGGTGCAATATGGAGAATAATCTTTAAAAATCTTTTTCTTCAGATCCACCTGTCAGATTCTTTTGATATTTGGTACGCAGCATCTCTAGGGGGGGTCAGATTCAAGTTTGTTCAAATGGGATCCCTGGATGAATATCTGAGCTCTTTATTGGAGCTTAAATTTTAACTTGGTGCAATATGAGAAAATTTCTTAAAAAATCTTCTTTTTCAGACCCACCAGTGAGAATCCTTTCGAATTTGGTATGTGACATCTCTAGAGGTGTAAGATTTCAATTTGTTAAAATCAACTCACTGAGTTAATATTTGGGCTTCCTATGGGAGCCTGATTATTAACTTGGTGGAATAGGGGGTATATTCTTTAAAAATCTTCTTCTTCAGATCCACCAGTCAGATTCTTTTGATATTTGGTATGCAGCATCTTTAGGGGGGTTAGGTTCAAGTTTGTTCAAATGGGATCTCTGGATGAATATTTGGGCTCTTTATTGGAGCCCAAATTTTAACTTCGTGCAATATGAGAAAATTTCTTTAAAAATCTTCTTTTTCAGACCTACTATTGAGAATCCTTTCATATTTGGTATGTGCCATCTCTAGAGGTGTAAGATTCGAATTTGTTCAAATCGAGTCCCTGGGTTAATAATATTTGGGCTTCCGATGGGAGCCTGAATATTAACTTTGTGCAACATGGGTAATAATCTTGAAAAATCTTCTTCAGATCCATAAGTCAGATTCTTTTGATATTTGGTATGCAGCATCTCTAGGGGTGTTAGATTCAAGTTGTTCAAATGGGATTCCTGAATGAATATTTGGGCTCTTTATTGGAGCCCAAATTTTAACTTCGTGCAATATGAGAAAATTTCTTTAAAAATCTTCTTTTTCAGACCCACTAGTGAGAATCCTTTCATATTTAGTATGTGACATCTCTAGAGGTGTAAGGTTCAAATTTGTTCAAATCGAGTTCCTGGGTTAATATTTTGGTTCCCCAAGGGAGCCCAAATATTTACTTGGTGCAACATGGGGAATTATCGTTTAAAATCATCATCTTCAGATCCAGCAGTCATATTCTTTTGATATTTGGTGTACAACATCTCTGGGAGGGTTAGATTGAAGTTTGTTCAAATCAGTATAATTGGGCTTTTTATTGAAGCCCAAAGTTTAACTTGGAGCAATATGAGAAAATTTCTTGAAATTTCATCATCTTCAGATCCACCAGTAACAATCGTTTCATATTTGGTATGTAACATCTCTAGGGGTGTCGAATTCCAGTTTGTTCAGATCGATTCGCTTGTTTTTTTTAAATTGGGGGGGAGGGGGGGGGGGGGGGCTAGAGAGAACACAGTAGTTTAAAACCAAATATCTTTCAGTTGTTGTTTTTTAATACTTTACAGAACAGAGTGTGCTAGGAAGCTTTGAAGCTTTCCTAGAACCAGCAGAAATGAATGGCCAAAAAAGTTGCCTTGGGTTGTGTCATAGCAAATCAAAAAAATTGCTCTTACTGCTGATCACATGCTGATACACTCATCTATTTTGACAATTTGAGCCAGGGGGTTAATAATTTTAAAAAAGAAAAAAAAAACATTGAAATTTCTAGTAATTCAGTTGCCTTGCCTGCATGAGCAAGCTGATTCGCTGAACCACGTAAGTATGAGAAAAGCACACTCTTGTAATGTTTTTCCCCAAAAATATAATTTGGCTTTGTGTCCATGACTTTTTGTAAAAATCTTTCCACTGTTAAATTCCATCAATTTGAAGTATTTGAATGGGTATGGGAAGTGGGCTGATGTGTTTGGAAAAAGTATGGAACTTTTTTTCCTTGCAAGTGTAAAAAAAAACCCTTACATAACTTTCAAATAGCAGACCATTTACAATTGCCTTAACCTCAAATATGACCTGTAATTTTCATTTCGTTTGTAGGCTAAATCCTTGTTTAATTATTTATTGGTGTTTAAGGTCACATACTTATGCACAATGGCTAATCATGACCGTGACAGTTTTACGGGTGGAGGAAGCCGGAGAGAACCACCGAGCAACGATGAGCAGCTGCCAGCTCCGCAACATCGTAACTCCGCACTGCAGCACAGGCAAGGTTAGATTGGTTGAAGACATGCGCCCCATCGACGTGCGGTACGCCTTAGTACACTGCATCATCGTGCCCCTATGTGGACAATTGGGGTTAAGTGCCTTGCCCAAGGACACAACGTGGGAGTCCGAATCGATCGCTCAGACGGTCACCCATCCGAAGATTAACCGAGCTCGACGTTGCTTAACTTCGGTGATCTGACGAGAACTGGTTACCGCAACGCCCCACCGCGCCCCCTAAATCCTTGTTAATTGAATAACAAAATTTTCTTATCTTGTGTAAAATAAATCTTGACTATCCATGAATTCCTGAGCTTTTCAGACAGACCCAGTACTTAAATGTAAGCATTTTTATTATATCTTGTTTGACAGAGCTCTACATTATCTGTCAAAAATAGGTTATAATAGAATATCTGCACAGAAATTCAACAAAAAAAAAAAAATTGCTATTGCTAATTGAAAAAACCTTACGCTTGACAAGCTATACATGTGTTATGTTTACTTTCGGTTTACAGTTTTACCAGACTGCATTAAAACTGCCCTTTATGATGCTGTCTGATTGGCCACCACTTTAAAAGGACAATACTCAGACCTTCGAATTTGGAAAACCAACACATAAGGCTTGTTTGGCCAGTATTTTTTAAACCTTGTGTGCAAATTTTTGCTGAACATTTTCGTGGGTGGATGTTTTTCTAAGTTTATGTTCAGTTTGCCTTTCTAAGGAATAAAATATTGATAATTAATATTGATTTGTGTTCTTTCTATTTGAATCCATTCTGCATGTTTTCATTTACAGTCCTGACCGACCAGAGGGAAAGTATTTACAACATGTGAAAACATTAACATTGAGTGAAGTCTGGAAGCATGTCAAATCCTGGGACACTTCCTGTCCACAAATTGTACGTGGTGCTACACTTGTAAACAAAATATAGACTGCCGTCGATTCCTACAAGTTGTGTATTGAATGGTGTTCATTTAGGAAAATGTTATCGAAAAATATAAATTTACACAGTTCAGAACTGAAAATTTTATTCAAAAAAATGATGATAAAAAATCAAATTTCCAATACAAATGAAAACTGAAAACGTGATTTGAAATTCTATGTTTCATAATGTGACAGATCTTGACTTGACATGCCAGGTTTTATTTGAAAATTAATATTTAAGAACTGCCATTCAATTTTTAGCTTAACTTGACATAGTCAAGATAAGCTATTGCCATTACGCGTGCGGAAGTATGTTAGTCTGTGAATCTGTGAGTCTGTTCACATTTTCCTTTAGCACGGGCTACACCCCGCAGTTCTTGTCTGATCGTCACAAAATTTCTTATGCAGGTTTGGGGTCATGTCTAGATGAGAACATCCCCTTTTGGTCAAGATGGGGCAACCGGTATGGCTGCCCAAGCCCAAAACCCGAAAACCGTTAGCACAGTCTACAGGTCGTATTTATGAAGGGATTTTATTGTAACTTGGTAGGATGCCTCTGTATAATGCCTAGATGAGAATGTCCCCTTTTGGACATGATCTATCAACCGTGATAGCTGCCCAAGCCTGAAACCCAAAAAATTTTAGCACAGTCTGCAGGTCATGTTTAGTCTTGAGGTATTTCATTGTAACTTAGTAGGATGACTCCTTATGATGTCTAGATGAGAATTTCCCCATTTGGGCGTGATCTGCCAACCGTGACGACTGCCCGAGCCCAAAACCCGAAAACCTTTAGCACAGTCTACAGGTCATATTTATTGAGGAATGTCATTGTAACTTGGTGGGTTGACTTCATACAGTGTCTAGATGAGAAAGTCCCCTTTTGGTCCTGATTGGGCAACTGTGAGGGCTACAGGGGTCCAAAGCCCGAAAACCTTTAGCACAGTCTACAGGTCATATTTATGAAGAGATTTCATTGTAACTTGGTAGGATGACTCCAAATAATGTCTAGATGAGAACGTCCCATTTTGATCGCGATCATTCAGCCTTGATGGGTGCCCTAGCCCAAAAACCTTTAGCATAGGCAAAAGGTCATATTTATGAAAGGATTTCATTGTGACCTGTTAGGTTGACTCCATATAATGCCTTGATGATGACATCCCCTTTTGGTCGTGATTGGTCAACTGTGATGGCTACAGGTGCCTGAAGCCCGAAAACCTTGAGCACAGTCTACAGGTCACATTTATAAAGGGATTTCAGTGTAACTTCGTAGGATCACTCCAGATGATGCCCAGATGAGATTGTTTCAATGTAACTTGATAGGATGACTCGTTTTGGAATAATTTCACTGTAACTTGGTAACTTTTGTTGATATACGTTAACTGTGAGGGTCACATACATTAACTGTGAGGTCATATTAACCCACCCCTCAGCTCTTTAGTACAGTGTACACCTCATATTATTTTTTATCAAAAACATAGCATACAGGGAACAGAAATGAACATATTCCCAATTATCACAATTCTTGTCTTATTTCATAATCCTTTCATAAACATTGAACATTATCCTTTTCATCAAACACAACACACAAGTTAAGCTACAGTGTCATTGACACTTTCATCATTAAATACAATTCACTTTTTAAAAATGTAGATCAAAAGCTATGCAAGTTTCAAAGACTAAAATATTCCCCAAGTGGAACGTTACTTTTCATTGAATATTTTTCATTGCCAAAATGACCAATCAGTTAACACGATATCAGTATATACAGTTTTAGGTGAGACATTACTATTATTGTTTCGGACTAGAGTAATATACAAGCACTGATTTTTATGTGTACCCATACTATGTATGGTACACATAATGCCGGCATCTGGGGTGGCCATCTGTCGTTCGTCCATCCTTTGTCCGTCTGTCTGTCCGTCCGGCGTCCGTATCCATTTCTTTATCATTCGATAACTTGAAAAATATTGCTTGGATTGTCAAGTTACATTATATTTGTGTTCAGGTTACTGATGTGCCAAGCTATATAGTTTTTGGTGTAAATCTGATAATTTGATCCTGAGATATTAACCCTTTATCCTTCAAATTGAAAATTCCTCCAATCCCTTTGGCATTCGATAACTTGAAAAATATTGCTTGGATTGTCTAGTTACTTTATATTTGTGTTCAGGTTATTGATTTGCTGAGCTGTATAGTTTTTGGTGTAAATCTGATGATTGTTACCGAGATATTAACCCTTTATCCTTCAAATTGAAAATTCCTCCGATCCCTTTGGCATTCGATAACTTGAAAAATATTGCTTAGATTGTTAAGTTACTTTATATTTGTGTTCAGGTTACTGATGTGCCGAGCTGTACAGTTTTTGGTGTAAATCTGTTATATTGATCCTGAGATATTAACCCTTTATCCTTCAAATTGAAAATTCCTCCAATCCCTTTGGCATTCGATAACTTGAAAAATATTGCTTGGATTGTCAAGTTACTTTATATTTGTGTTCAGGTTACTGATGTGCCGAGCTGTATAGTTTTTGGTATGAATCTGATAATTTAATCCTGAGATATTAACCCTTTATCCTTCAAATTGAAAATTCCTCTAATCCCTTTGGCATTCAGTAACTTGAAAAATATTGCTTGGATTGTCAAGTTACTTTATATTTGTGTTCAGGTTACTGATATGCCGATCTGTATAGTTTTAGGTGTAAATCAGCTAATTTAATCCTGAGATATTAACCCTTTATCCTTCAAATTGAAAATTCCTCCAATGGCTTTCGATAACTTGAAAAATATTGCTTGGATTGTCAAGTTACTTTATATTTGTGTTCAGGTTACTGATGTACCGAGCCGTATAGTTTTTGGTGTAAGTCAGATGATTTAATCCTGAGATATTAACCCTTTATCCTTCAAATTGAAAATTCCTCCAATCCCTTTGGCATGAGATAACCCAAAAAATATCAATCCGATTGTCATGTTACTTTATATATTTATTCAGGTTACTGATGTGCTGTGCTTTATAGTTTTTTTTATGTAAATCTGATAATTTGATCCGGAGATATTAACCCTTTATCCATCAAATTAGACACTCCTCCAATCCATTTCTATATGTACCCATATCATGTATGGTGTACATAATGTCGGCATCCGTGGTGGCCCTCCGTCATACAGCTTTCTACTAGTTGTACGTATGGGTACACATCTGACGATTTCATCGGTCTATTTCTATACAACTGGACTGCTAAAACATCCCAAATAAGCTCCCTCTCCCCTCCCCCCCCCCCCCCCCTGGAGATTGGGCAATCAGCGTATTAAATCCACCCATCAGTGTTAGATGAAGTGAAAGCTTTTACACCTTGGCTGTAACAGCTTTCACATCATTGAATATCAAATGGAAGCCTAGCACAAAAATACGAAACACTGTACAGTGGAGCCCACTTATTTGGATATCAATTGAATAACCCTGTTAATTGAATATAATTTCCCAACACAAAACCATTTACCATATCTCCAGTGCAAATTTGACCTGTTAATTGAATATAGGTTATAGAGTAAACTCCTGTTAATTGAATAAAAAATCTTGTAACCTGTCAAGAAATTACCCTGACTCTCCACAGTTGTCCTGTGTTTATAGACCTATTTGGCATCAGTACATCCAATGCAGGCATTTAATCTATTATATCTTGTTTGACAGAGCTCATAGAGCTCTGTCAGACAAGATATAATGGAATAAATGCGAAGTTTATCTCTAGAATACAGGAAAATGGCACAAACCCTGTTAATTGAATACTCCTGTTAATTGAATAATGTCCATGGGCAAAGTGGCTATTCAATTAACAGGGTTCCACTGTATCAACTTTCCAATTTCAACACTGGTTTTTTCTCAATGGTAAGGAATATACTGCTGTAAATATTCAATAGGCATTTTGAAAAATTAAAAATTTGCACATCAACATATTTGTTTTCGTAGGCATCAAAATATATTATTTAAAAAGCAGTCGGGGCCCCTACCCCCAAAGATTGTGGCAGGTGAGACACTCTTCCAATAAAATTCCAGCAATCCGGTTGTATAGAGATCAGTACTTGCAAGTGATTACTCTCTTTTCCTGGAGAGGTCCGATGCAGAAAACTGTGACAAGGGGGACTGAAATATTGATCAGCAGAAAACCGTGACAAGGGGGACTGAAATATTGATCAGCAGAAAACCGTGACAAGGACTGAAATATTGATCGGCAGAAAACCGTGACAAGGGGGACTGAAATATTGATCAGCAGAAAACCATGACAAGTGGACTGAAATATTGATCAGCAGAAAACCGTGACAAGGGGGACTGAAATATTTGATCAGCAGAAAACCGTGACAAGGGGTACTGAAATATTGATCAGCGGAAAACCATGACAAGGGGGACTGAAATATTGATCTTATATTTACAGATGGATAACAATGTGATTGTCTCTGATTACACTCAGATGGATAGAGTATTGAGAGAAGAAAGGCAGTACATCTTGGACATTGTAAAGAAAATTAAAAAAGCGGGCTGTAATGTTTTATTAATTCAGAAGTCAATTCTTAGGTAAGCTGTTTTGTGTTTTTTTTTTACTATTGATATGAAGATGCTTGATCAATCATTGTACCTTATTAATAACATTTATTGTTATGGTCTTTGAATTTTAAAAATGGAATTCCAGAACTGTGGAAGTGCTGTAAAATTAAGACTTTGTTGGAAAGAATTGTGGTTATGTCCTTGAAAAAAGTATTTATGTGAATGTTTGGTGCATGTTTTTGAAAATGTTCAGTTACTGCCACAGCAACCAACTTTGATTTCTTCAGAACACTGTCAACAGTTTGTTCAACACAGACTACACTCTGTAGTTCTTTTCCTTAGTTCTTTTCCTTTCATCTCCCAAATTTCATATGCATGTAAGCAAGCAAACCAAGGGTTTTAGCATGCCAAAGGCAAATTCAAATTTGTTTAAATTTGGTCTGTGTGTTAATATTTGGGCTCTCTATTAGAGCCCAAAGTTTAACTTAGTGCAATATGAGATTTCTTTAAACATCCAGCAGTCAGAGTTCTTTCATATTTGTTATATAACATCTCGAGGGGGATCGGATTGAAGTTTGTTCAATTCAAGTCCCTGGTCTAATATTTGGTCTCTCTTTAAAGAGGGGAATGGGGGAAGGTTAGGTTCAAGTTTGTTCAAATCCTTTCCTTCTTAAATTTGCCTTTCAAACTGCAGTGGCATAACAGCCCTTGGAAGTTTGGCAGTGCATGTCTACAGCGGATAGAATTGGAAGCAGTCAGGAAGATCTATAATAATAATAATCATCTGACATGGACACTAGAATTTCATGACTTCGTTCCTCTATAGTGTTGATGGACCATGACGAACTGAATGGAATCCAAAATCCTTCTTTGAACCATTTTGTCTGGTGAGTGATTAAAGCCCCTTGGGACCTCTTATCTTTATCTTATGGATAAGAAACTATCAATAATTGTGACATAAATTACTTCAGTGCGTCATTAGTTAGGTAATTATGACATGAATCTCATAAATGCAGCCTAAAGTGAGGGTATTAGCTACAGTGCCATTGACACTTTCATTGAAAAATTGGTGATGCTGGCAGGTGACATTATTCTTGACTTCTTGGTAACGGAACTAATTCTCAATCAAGTTGCTTTTGGCTGAGGAGAAAAAAATGAAATGGTTCTGGTTTCCCGATCTATCCTAATTTTCATACCTGACCCTAATCATTTTTATAAGTACATATGTTATCTCCATTTGAAATATCGGAAGATACATATGGACCAGACTTCACATGCATATATAATGCACAAATAGGTCATACCTTTCAATTTCAACATTTCACCTAATGCAGACAACACTAAAAATAAAAAAGAGGAATAACTAAAAAAAAATATTATTTGCCTCAAATTCATAGCTTATGACCCCTTACTGGAATGGCCTCTGTGAGTTTGTTCCAGTAAGGTGTCCTCAGCTATGTTTTTGAAACAAAAAATGAAAAAGTAATAAAATTTGAATGGTGATTTTTGGAAATGACGCTGACTGTTCTGTTTTTGTTGTCCCGTTGGGTAAAATGTTAAGCGACGGGATGAGAAAATAAAATATCAAAACTTTGCAAAAAAAAAAATAATCCCGACAAACCAACCCCTTTTTCTACTGAATATAACCGGAACCTATCCCGTTTTTTCTTTTCTAGGCGTACTAGTGAAAAAAGACTGATTTAGAAAGGTTAAAAAAATAGTTTACTTCATTCTGGGCACTGAAACTGGAACATTTGATTCTTGTGTTGTAACTTTTTAACCCTAGAGTTCCCATACATTCACAAACAACCCCTTTTATATTGCTATGAAAGCATTGTCCACGATGTATTCTTCCTTGAGAACTCTGCTGGTAGGATGCATTTATCTTGACAGTGTTTTTACATCATTGTTGGCTGTCTGTGCTTGCAGCCAACAATAATGAAGAAACACTATTAACCCCTACACACTGAGGTCAAAATATCTAAAGTTCAGGGAGCAATTTTTTTCTATAATGCAACTAGAAATTTAACCAATTCAATCTTGTTTGACAGAACTCATTGAGCTCTGTCAAAAAAGATTGAATTGGTTTAATTCCCAGTTGCATTAAGGGAAAAATTGCTACTTGAAATTTTGACATCAATGAAGGGAGTTGAGTCATCTGCAGCTATGTACATGTATATACTGTAGTTATTAACATAAAATTAACCTGAAGACCTCAGGGTTAAAAGCCAAAATGAACTTTTTTCCAGGGATGCAATCAATGATTTAGCTTTACATTTCCTAGCTAAAATGAAGATTATGGTTGTCAAAGATATAGAGAGAGAAGATATTGAATTTGTTTGTAAGGTATGTATAATTTTCATGCAAAATTTTATCAACCGCAAATATGTGACTAGATTGAAGATGTAATTTGACTGTTAATTATCTTGATGTGATTATATCCTGCCAGGGTGCTTGGGTTATTCAGGGGCTCCGTTGATAGTCGGCAGTCCTTTAAGGATTGATCCATTCGTCTCGCACTGCGTGCATCCATCTGTCCGAGAGTTTGGGTTCCTGACACTATACACTTAATAGATAACAGGATCATAAAACTTCCCAGCTACAATGCTTAGTGGACAAGAATGAATCCTGTCAATTTGGGGGTCCAAAGGTCAAGGTTACAGGTACTCCAGCCTGAAAACTGTCTCTGGGCTCAAATTTGAGAGCTTTTTGTTCTTGTATCATTTACGAGTCCCTTGGGATGGTCTCCACAGAAGTATTTAGTTTTTTTAGCTGCAACTAGCAGCTCTATAAGTGGCACTGTCGGTCGGTCTGTCGGTCGGTCTATCGGTCTGTCTGTGACCAACGAGTTTCAAAACTCAATAACTTTTGAAATACTTGATGGAATGACTTTATATTTGGCATGTAAGTGTATCTTATTGATGTCTAGCCACTGTTCAGTGCATGTGTTGTTCCAAATATTTTTCTTGGAGTTATGGCCCTTGATGGACTTAGAATTTTGTGAGATTGCATCACCCGTCGCAGCTACGGCGTCGATGTTGCGATTTTTAGCTCAACTTGACAAAGTCAAGCTGAGCTATTGCCATCACTTCTCGTCCGTCGGCGTACGTACGTACGTACGTACGTACGTTAGTACGTACGTCCACAATTTCCTTTGGCACACCTCACAGGTCGCATTTATGATCAGATTACTTTGAAACCTGGCATGCTTGTTTGGGGTGACCTCTAGATGGGAGCTATCGACTTTCTTCAATTTCCGTCAAAAAATGTTGCCGCGGCCAACGTTCTTAGAACTTAGTTTAGTCAAACCACAATATTTCCCTTTGGCACACCCTACAGGGCACATTTATGATTTGATTGCTTTGAAACCTGGTATGCTTATTTAAGGTGACTTCTAGATGGGAGCTATCGATTTTCTTCAATTTCCGGCAAAAAATGTTGCCATGGCCAACGTTCGTAGAACTTAGTTTAGTCAGACCTCAATATTTCCCTTTGGCACATCCTACAGGGCACATTTATGATCAGATTGCTTTGAAACCTGGTATGCTTGTTTGGGGAGACCTCTAGATGGGAGCTATCGATTTTCTTCAATTTCTGTCAAAAAATGTTGCCGCGGCCAACGTTCTTAGATCTTAGTTTAGTCAGAAGACTCAATATTTCCCTTTGGCACACCCTACAGGGTACATTTATGATCGGATTGCTTTGAAACCTGGCATGCTTGTTTGGGGTGACCTCTAGATGGGAGCTATCGATTTTCTTCAATTTCCATCAAAAAATGTTGCCGCGGCCAACGTTCTTAGAACTTAGTTTAGTCAAACCACAATATTTCCCTTTGGCACACCCTACAGGGCACATTTATGATTTGATTGCTTTGAAACCTGGTATGCTTATTTAGGGTGACCTCTAGATGGGAGCTATCGATTTTCTTCAATTTCCGTCCAAAAATGTTGCCGCGGCCAACATTCTTAGAACTTAGTTTAGTCAGAAGACTCAATATTTCCCTTTGGCACACCCTACAGGGCACATTTATGATCGGATTGCTTTGAAACCTGGCATGCTTGTTTGGGGTGACCTCTAGATGGGAGCTATCGATTTTCTTCAATTTTCATCAAAAAATGTTGCCGCAGCCAACATTCTTAGAACTTAGTTTAGTCAGACCACAATATTTCCCTTTGGCACACCCTACAGGGTACATTTATGATCGGATTGCTTTGAAACCTGGCATGCTTGTTTAGGGTGACCTCTAGATGGGAGCTATCGATTTTCTTCAATTTCCGTCAAAAAATGTTGCCGCGGCCAACATTCTTAGAACTTAGTTTAGTCAAACCACAATATTTCCCTTTGGCACACCCTACAGGGCACATTTATGATTTGATTGCTTTGAAACCTGGTATGCTTATTTAGGGTGACCTCTAGATGGGAGCTATTGATTTTCTTCAATTTCCGTCAAAAAATGTTGCCGCGGCCAACGTTCTTAGAACTTAGTTTAGTCACAAGACTCAATATTTCCCTTTGGCACACCCTACAGGGTACATTTATGATCGGATTGCTTTGAAACCTGGCATGCTTGTTTGGGGTGACCTCTAGATGGGAGCTATCGATTTTCTTCAATTTCCGTCAAAAAATGTTGCCGCGGCCAACGTTCTTAGAACTTAGTTTAGTCAAACCACAATATTTCCCTTTGGCACACCCTACAGGGCACATTTATGATTTGATTGCTTTGAAACCTGGTATGCTTATTTAGGGTGACCTCTAGATGGGAGCTATTGATTTTCTTCAATTTCCGTAAAAAAATGTTGCCGCGGCCAACGTTCTTAGAACTTAGTTTAGTCAGAAGACTCAATATTTCCCTTTGGCACACCCTACAGGGTACATTTATGATCGGATTGCTTTGAAACCTGGCATGCTTGTTTGGGGTGACCTCTAGATGGGAGCTATCGATTTTCTTCAATTTCCGTCAAAAAATGTTGCCGCGGCCAACGTTCTTAGAACTTAGTTTAGTCAAACCACAATATTTCCCTTTGGCACACCCTACAGGGCACATTTATGATTTGATTGCTTTGAAACCTGGTATGCTTATTTAGGGTGACCTCTAGATGGGAGCTATTGATTTTCTTCAATTTCCGTCAAAAAATGTTGCCGCGGCCAACCTTCTTAGAATTTAGTCTAGTCAGACCACAATATTTCCCTTTTCTACACCCTACAGGGCACATTTATGATCGGATTGCTTTGAAACCTGGCATGCTTGTTTGGGGAGGCCTCTAGATGGGAGCTATCAATTTTCTTCGGTTTCTGTCAAAAAATGTTGCCACTGGCAAAAAAAATGACATTGGTACCAATGATCTTCAATTTTGCCATTTCATTTATAACTTACCAAGTTCAAGTTTGTCAAGTTGAGCTACAGTGTCATTGACACTTTCATTTAGTCTTAAGGGGCGACGTCCAACCTAACTTTGGTCAAATTTCAGGTAATTTTCTCAAAGTCCAGAAAAGAAAGGAATAACCCCAATAAATTATACCCGGTATATCAATTTTTTTTTATTGAAACATAGGTTTTGTGGAAACTATATAATATTTGCCATGGAACTGTTGCCATGTGGCAGAAAGCTCTGCCTGAAAGTCTGCAATGGCATAAGTAAGAGACCAGATTTTATACAGTAAAATACCTTAAATTTACTGGCTAGTTTAATTCTGCAATCCTTCCAGTGCAGACTCAGAGAAATCTTTTTCTCTTTCTTGCAAGACTAATTGTAATTTTGGATGTCTACATTTCACAAGGATTGCCATTTTTCTTGTGTTTGTTTACCTTTTATTGAGTGCAGCAAGGGTAAAATACACAGTGTACAAGAACAAGTATGGAGTCATGAGAGATTGCAACAATCTATAGAAGAATGTCCAATGTGGCTTTTGTCAGATGGCTGTGCTGTGACCATGCACCCCCCTCCCCCAATTCTGTTTCATTTTCAAGAGATTTGTGTCAAATTGGTATAAAAAAGATGAGATTGATACACCAAACAAGGGAAAACTACCAAACTTCCTCATTTGGTATTATCTGTGACCATTTCTGGGGTTGCAAAAGCAATGACAGCTGCCAAGAGTGCTCAAGTATGGCCCAAACAACAAAAATGACCTGCCCTACATGCAGAATACTTACATCAATCAGCTTTGTTAAGTTAGAAAGCATGGATTCTAATTCCTTTGTGTGTACATGGTTTGGTATGCTTCATTTGTTTTGAAACTATCTCCCTTCTGTAGTTGCTGTTTGGGGAGGCTTGACTGTTGCTTACTCGTGGGATTTAAGAACATCAATAACTGATCTGCTTACCAATACTAATTTTATAGGCAGTGAATTACCGGCCTGAACAATATCGCAGTTATGTTGGTTATGAAATTCATTTATCTAAAAACTTTGACTTTGCGGTCTCATTTCGGTAATTTGTGTGATTTTTGTCCACCAGTTGGCTTCATGCTATTTCTGTCAGTGTTTGAATCGGTGGCATATTAATTACATGCTGAAACTTGCGTAACTCTCTGCAGTATTGAACTCAACATTGCTACGAAGGACTGTATCTTGCCATTATCACATTGTCAGTTGAATATTTTCCTCTGAATGTTTTGTGTGTTATACATTACATCACCCCTCTGATTCGAAAACAGCAGTGGAATGTTTGCAGATTTCATATCTTAGGATATCAAGTCGTTTCCCAACTTGGCCCAAAAATCACATGATCATAACAAGTATGTCATCCGAACACAATCTATATTTCGTAGTCGTTCATTTTCCCCTGAGCATTTTCACCTCTGTGATGAAATGATAAATATATGCTTTCTCCGAGTATAGAGTGTGGAGTCTTTTATTTACAACTCGGACATTTGAATTACTGATCTCTCTCTTGTTATTCTTGTCGGTTACTTATATGACTTACAATTTCAATTTCAAATTTCTGTCATGACAGGGTATTTGATGACTGGATTCGCATCGCAAAATGCTAGTCAAAAATGGCCAAATGCTAACCATTTTTCTTTCATATTGGCCTTATATTCACTATTTATCATCACTTTTTGAAACCAAGATGGAAACTGCTAATCAACTTTTTAAAAACAAAAAATACCCTGCATGAAAAGCAAAAAAAATTTTTTTCATTTTGAAAAGGTGGATAAATTCAGGTTTTGTGTACTTTTGTCATTATTTTGGTGTACGATTTGTCGTATTCACTGCTTTAACCCTCTGCACTCTCATAATACAGTTAGATATTTAACCAAATATATCTTGTTTGACAGAGCTCAGTGAACTCTGTCAAACAAGATATAATTGGTCAAATTCATGGTTAAATAAGAGAAAAAGAGTGACTTGTCGAAAATTCTGATGCATTACCAGAGTGCTAGGAGTTAATTCGTATTTAGGCCATTGTTGTCCAAAATTATGTTGGATCTTAATCCATCTGTTGAAACCAGCAACAACAAAAAATGTCTCTTATAATCGGCTTATGGTCACGATTAGTTAGCCTTGCAGAAAACACCAATAAATAATGGCCTAAAATGAATGAGTAACATAATGATATCAGTGTTGCCACTCAGATGAAAAGTCCTTGAATTTTGGCCCCTTCCTTGCCAAGTGCTAGAATTTGTTGCCATCTTGTAAGCTTTTACCAGAATTCTGGTTTTTTCGTTCCGTTCCGAGTTTCGTCTTTTCGTCCCGGCTTCTCCATTTTGTAAAGTAAGATTTTTCTATATTTACTGGTAAATGTAAACTTGACTTTTTCTCCATGTTGTGGCCACGATTAACCATTGTGCATAAGTGATCTTAAACATCAATACATAAATAGGTCTTAATGATGACTTTTAGAAGTTTGGTCATGGATGATGAATTTTTCACAGACCTGTTCTGCATTAAGTGTGAAGATGTGATGAATACTGACATGACAAATGTATAGTACAGTGGAACCTTATTAATTGAAGAGCCACTTTGCCTCTGAAAATTATTCAATTAACAGGTGTATTCTGTCAACAGGGATTTATTGTTAGTCGAGTTGTGACGAAGTCAAACTCGACTTATAGTTTGGTGAATGGCGGGCGGGCGTAAACAATTGGTTTCCGGATGATAACTTGATAGTGGTTGAACTCACATTCATTAAACTTCATACGTAGGTTGGTCTTGGTGGGAGGAAGAACCCTATTGATTTTGGACATGCTACGTCGAAGGTCAAGGTCACAGTGACCTTGAACGTAGTAAATCTTAAACAATTGGTTTCCAGATGATAACTTGATAATGGTTCAACTCACATTCATGAAACTTCATAGGTAGATTGGCCTTGGTGAGGGGAAGAACCCTATTGAGTTTGGACTCGCTACGTCAAAGGTCAAGGTCAACGTGACCTTGAACATAGTAAATCGCAACAATTCCTTTCCGGATGATAACTTGATAGTAGTTCAACCTACATTCATGAAACTTCATAGGTGGGTTGGCCTTGGTGCGAGGAAGAACTCTATTGATCTTGGACTCACCAGATCAAAGGTCAAGGTCACAGTGACCTTTAACATAGTATATCGCAACAATTGGTTTCCGGATGATAACTTGATAGTGGTTCAACCTAGAGTCATGAAACTTTACAGGCGTGTTGGCCTTGGTGCGAGGAAGAACCCTATTGATGTTGGACTCACCAGGTCAAAGGTCAAGGTCACAGTGACCTTGAACATAGTATATCGCAACAATTGGTTTCCGGATGAGAACTTGATAGTGGTTCAACCTAGAGTCATGAAACTTCATAGGTGTGTTGGCCTTGGTGCGAGGAACTGTTGTCACAACTCGACATTGGATCGGTGGTCCTGAGCGGCATTTTTTTCTTGTATTCTAGCGATAAACTGAGCATTTATTCTATTATATCTTGTTTGACCTTGCTCATGGAACTTTGTCAAACAAGATATAATGGATTAATACAGATGTTTTATGAATAACTAAATATTTTTTGTCTCAAAAACATAGTTTCTGATCCCTCATTGGAAAGTGCTTGACGAGCTTGTTCTAGCGGGGTCATAAGCAATATTTATTTGGCAGAAATTGAAGAAAATAATAAAATTTGGCTGGTGATTTTTGTGAATAGCACTGGACAGCTTTAGTTTAGATTAAAAGTTTTAATTAGACATCATGTGTTAACTGGTCGAGTGTTGGAAGCCCATATTTGGTCTGTACTCTGACATGCAGGGACCATAATCTAAAGGCCTCATATTCAGTGGATATGCTTCATATTCTCTTTAAAGTGAAATTATTTAGTTTGTATAGATTTGGATAAACTATAAACCTTAGGGCCCTGTGAACCGGAAATTTCTGGTCTAAAGTCAAAACCAATCTCGCCACGTTTCAAGTTGCAGATATTGCACCTTCTTACAACTGTATATATTGTCAGTCTCCACTCAAGTTTTGTGTTCAACAGTGACGCATTCAAATCAAGCACAAAAGCAGAATATTCCAGGACGGAATCAATGTAATTTTGGAAGCGGAATGTTCTTGAACTCTTCTGTCATCATGTCTCCTGTATAGGTGACCGGATGATAGAAGAGGAGTTCAAGAGAAGACGTTTTGTAGGATTTTGAAAACATTCTGTCAATTCAAAAAGTTTTGAATCGGCGCGATTGAAATCAAAATGACTCGTGAGGATTATTTTGAATTGAATCAAATTACGAAGCTTCGCAGGGCCCTAAAAAATCTTCAATATTTTTTGCCTGAACCACTGATTCAAATGATCAAAAGGATAAATAGACTGCAAGAGTAGCATCTGGTTCTATTCTATTTTCGTCCATCCTTTGTCTGTCCGTCTGTCTGTCTCCATCCGTCCGTCCGACGTCCGTATCCATTTCTTTGGCATTCCGATAACTTGAAAAATATTGCTTGGATTGTCAAGTTACTTTATATTTGTGTTCAGGTTACTGATTTGCCGAGGTGTGTAGTTTTCGGTGTAAATCTGATAATTTGATCCTGAGATATTAGCCCTTTATCCTTCAAATTGAAAATTCCTCCATTCCCTTTGGCATTCAGTAACATGAAAAATATTGCTTGGATTGTCTAGTTACTTTATATTTGTGTTCAGGTTACTGATGTGCCGAGCTGTATAGTTTTTGGTGTAAATCTGTTATTTTGATCCTGAGATATTAACCCTTTATCCTTCAAATTGAAAATTCCTCCAATCCCTTTGGCATTCGGTAACTTGAAAAATATTGCTTGGATTGTCAAGTTACTTTATATTTGTGTTCAGGTTACTGATGTGCCGAGCTGTATAGTTTTTGGTGTAAGTCTGATAATTTAATCCTGAGATATTAACCCTTTATCCTTCAAATTGAAAATTCCTACAGTCCCTTTGGCATTCGATAACTTGAAAAATATTGCTTGAATTGTCAAGTTACTTTATATTTGTGTTCAGGTTACTGATGTACCGAGCTGTGTAGTTTTTGGTGTAAATCTGTTATTTTGATCCTGAGATATTAACCCTTTATCCTTCAAATTGAAAATTCCTTCAATCCCTTTGGCATTCGATAACTTGAAAAATATTGCTTGGATTGTCAAGTTACTTTATATTTGTGTTCTGGTTACTGATGTGCTGATCTGTATAGTTATTGGTGTAAATCTGATAATTTGATCCTGAGATATTAACCCCCTTTATCCTTCAAATTGAAAATTACTCCAATCCCTTTGGCATGAGATAACTCAAAAAATATCAATCCGATTGGCATGTTACTTTATATATTTATTCAGGTTACTGATGTGCTGTGCTGTATAGTTTTTTATGTAAATCTGATAATTTGATCCGGAGATATTAACCCTTTATCCATCAGATTAGATACTCCTCCAATCCATTTCTATATGTACCCATACCTTGTATGAAGTACATAATGTCGGCATCCGTGGTGACCCTCCATCAAACAGCTTTCTACTAGTTGCGCATATGGGTACACATCTGACGATTTCATCGGCCTATTTTTATGTGTCGCTGAAATCTCACTTTTCAAAGTTGTTCCGTTTTTAAAAATAATTTTGGAACTTGTTTGATTCTATCAGTTTTAAAATGACAATATACTCACTTTTGACAGAGAAGTACCATTCTCTGATTCCCTTTTTATGTGTACCCATACTATGTATGATACACATAATGCCGGCATTCGGTGTGGCCATCCGTCATTCGTCCATCCTTTGCCCATCCGTCGTTCGTCCATCCGTCTGTCTGTCTGTCTGCCTGTCCGTCCGTCCGGCATCCGTATCCATTTCTTTGGCATTCGATAACTTGAAAAATATTGCTTGGATTGTCAAGTTACTTTATATTTGTGTTCAGGTTACTGATGTGCCGAGCTGTATAGTTTTTGGTGTAAATCTGATAATTTGATCCTGAAATATTAACTCTTTATCCTTCAAATTGAGAATTCTTCCAATCCCTTTGGCTTGAGATAACTCAAAAAATATCAATCCGATTGTCATGTTACTTTATATATATCTTCAGGTTACTGATGTTCCAAGCTGTATAGTCTTTGGTGTAAATCTGTTATTTTGATCCTGAGATATTAACCCTTTATCCATCAAATTGAAAATTCATCCAATCCCTTTGGCATTCGATAACTTGAAAAATATTGCTTGGATTGTCAAGTTACTTTATATTTGTGTTCAGGTTACTGATGTGCTGAGCTATATAGTTTTTGGTGTAAATCTGATAATTTGATCCTGAGATATTAACCCTTTATCCTTCAAATTGAAAATTCCTCCAATCCCTTTGGCATGAGATAACTCAAAAAATATCAGTCCGATTGTCATGTTATTTCGTATATGTGTTCAGGTTACTGATGTGCCAAGCTGTATAGTTTTTGGTGTAAATCTGATAATTTGATCCTGTGATATTAACCCTTTATCCTTCAAATTGAGAACTCCTCCAATCCATTTCTTCAGCATGCGATAACTCAATAAATATTAATCCGATTATCAGGCTACTTTATCTATGTATTCAGGTTACTGATGTGCTGTGCTGTGTAGTTTTTTATGTAAATCTAATAATTTGATCTGGAGATATTAACCCTTTATCCATCAAATTTGGCACTCCTCCAGTCCATTTCTATATGTACCCATAGCATGTATGGTGTACATAATGTTGGCGTCCAGGGTGGCCCTCCCGTCATACAGCTTTCTACCAGTTGTGCGTATGAGTACACATCTGACAATTTCATCAGCCTATTTTTTAAAGGGAAATTGAATTGCATGTGTCCTCAAAAATTAATTTTTTTGATGATGGGTGGGGGGGGAGTATTTCAGTCTTTTTTTCTCTTGTTATTGATATTAGTTTAGGAGTTACGTTATGATATCTCCTTGTTCAGTCATGAATGATGAATTATTCACAGACCTGTTCTGCATTAAACCTGAAGATATGATGAATACTGACATGACTTTCTACTCACATCCTTTCTGATCTTTTTATGCCACCTCTCTATCTGTTGCCATCCATCTGTCTGTCTGTCCATCCATCCATCCATCCATCTGTAATTATGGACCCAATTCATAGTTATTCTCAGGGTTTGATCTAAGTAGATTGTGAAAAGGACCCTTTTGTTCTTGGGGAAAATTATTCTATTGGTCATTTGAACATGAATCCACCTGGAGGCTTTTTCCATAGAGAATACAGGTTAAAATGGGTATCACTTTATTATGGTTAACTATCAGAAGAGCACATTGGCTATGTACCTTGATTGTGTTGTATAAGTTTAGGGATAACAGTATTTTGTGTCAGAAATTGGGCATTTCATAACATATACCCCATTAGGAAAGGGGCCTTATTTAGGCCCACAAAAGGACCTAGATTAAACCCTGTTATTCAAACCAATATCGATTGAATACCGGTGTAATTACAAAACATCGGTTTATCGTCATTATTTATTTACCTACAATTTAATATTCAAGTTGTCTTTTAACTGTAGCCCCGAATGAATAATATTATCCCTTTATCCAAGGAATCGTCTGCTTGTGTCCTCGTAATATACAAATTCAACAGTTGAAAAAATAAATTAAAAAACATTCAACAAAACTATATCATGTGATCCCTCATTGGAACGAGCTCGTTGAGCTTGTTCCAATCAGGGGTCACATAATATAGTTTTGTTGAAATCTATGGGGAAAATCTGATAACTAATTTTGAAAATAATAAATTTTGATATCGTCTGCGTTGGGAAAACAGGGTTCGCACGCGGGTCTGGAATCCTGGAAAAGTTTTGGAAATTAGAAGAAAAAAATTCCATACCCTGGAAAAGTCTGGAAAACGGCACCTTTTTTGAGCTGGTTTGGAAAAAGTCTTGGAGAAAACTGAACACAGAAGAGGTGTGTATGGAAAAGTTATGGAATCGATCATTTGTTTCGAAAATCCGAATATTGTTTCAAAAAAAAATGAAAATCTCGATGCGTCGTCGGAATTCACGAACATCTGCTATTTGGCGGTCTTTATTTGCATTTATCGGGACATTTCAGAAACACCAACGGATGTAAAGTTTCAAGACACTTTAGAAACACCGGCGGATGACCTCATTTTTGCAAATCTGTAAATATATTGCAAAACATGCCTTGCAATTGTATCTTCAGAGAAAAGTGGCTATCGGAATCCAAGTTTTGTGGCTGGATACAAAAAGATGTTAATAAACTGAAACCCAGATGCAGTTCATGTGCGAAATCGATGGACATTGCCAGTATGGGAGAAGCTGCACTTGTCAGTCATTTGAACGGAAAAAAAACATTTGGAGGCAACTACATTCAAGAAACACAGTCAACTCTTTTATGAGCTATCAAACGAAAAAAAACTGAATGTGCAAGCAATAATAATAGTGACGCATCCAAGATAATATCTTCTGTTGTCAAGTCTGATGTTTTAAAAGCCGAAATTTTATGGACACTGGGGTATGGATAAGGTATGGAAAGTTTCTCGCCGGTGGTCTTGGAAATGTGTGGAAAGTCCTTGAAAAGTTTTGGAAAAGTTATGGAATTTTTCTCCCTTAGAAGTGTATGAACCCTGGAAAAGGTTTTTCGAATCGCATCATCAAGGCATGCTAATTCGTTCCGACTGTGATGCTTTGAGTCTCGATTGTGGTACTTGTGTTCATATATCTGAACAGTTTTTGATATACCGGTATACCGTGGTATTTTTTTGAATACCGATACCGGTATTCAGTTTTGAATATCGTGCAGCCCTATGATTAAGGATAGAGAGATGCAGTCTGCCTACTTTTCTGATTGAGTGCTTGAAGCCGCTATCAGGGCTCAACAGATAAGTACTGAAAGCCACTATAGGTGGCTTTACACTGTTTGCATTAATTTGTTGTAGGCTCAGCAGCAGAAAAAAGTATTAATATAAAATATTTATACAATTTATTGGAGAGTGCCAACCGGCATTCCAATAAATTGCAACAACAAATTATGAGCAATAACTTGCTAAACTAAGGCTCCTTTCCTGGCACCGCGATATCCTTGAAAAAAAACAATACTCACATTACAGTATGATCACCTGGACAGGTTACTTTCCATGATATTTCCATGGAATGCAATAATATTAGATTCTAAACACTAATTATAGGAATAATCATCAAAAGTTTTAAGTAATGAAGCACCATGTTAAACCTGGTGCTTCATTAATTAAAATTTGCTGATGATGATTTTCATTACCTGGTAAAAGTGTGGACATCACTGACCACCTGTGGATTACAACCAGCCCACGGCGACTGTACAAATGACCATTCAAAAATGATTTAGCACTCTACCAATTAATTGAACAGTAAGAACACTGTGACTTAACTTTTGTTTTGAAGGCTGATCTGGTCAACCACATAACTGCTCATTTTCTTAGGGTTTTTTTTTTCATAAAATAAGTGCAGTTATGTCACAGGCTTTTGAAAGGATATATACATGCCCTTTCAAATAGAGTACTAGATAATTTTATTTCACAGGCGAATTCAAAGTTTTTGTTTCAGAACCAGTCCTAACATTGAACCAGTTCAAGTGATATGTACTAGCCAAATTTGGTATGTGCATGTATCATTTGAAATTTATGCATACTTTTTGGATATCAGAGATGTTGAATACATTTCTGTGATGAAGACCTTGACTAATTTTTATTTTTTTTTTGCAAGGTCAAATGGGTGCTATCCCCGCGGGAACCCCGGGAAGTGAAGCAGTGCCTGTTCACTGTGGTAAACAGGCTCTGTTTTGCTGGTAAAATAGGACTCAGTCACCAATACTTGGGAGGTGCAAACCCTCTCTAAAATGGGCACCATGGCTTATTAACGCTCACCCCTGGTCTTGAGTTGATAACTCATGTTGTGGTCGTGATTAGCCATTGTGCAAAAACATGTGACCTTAAACACCAGTAAATAAATAATATAAATGGGTGCTAACAGGTAGGTGCTGCTACTTCTAAACCTGTTTTCGGGGGTTTTTTGTTTGTTTTTTTCTGGTTGGGACAGCAGAAAGGTTTGAGGTTTCTTTGGTTTATTTTTTTCATTTGAACATTAGGTTCAGCGATTGATTTGTACTCCTGATTCAGTCATGAATGATGATTTGATTCACAGACCTGTTCTGCATCAAGCCTGAAGATGTAATGAATACTGACAAGACTGATACACAGGGAGATTTTTCATCTTTACATCTTTTCCGGCCTTTTGTTTTTAAAGATGAAGATGGGTATATGTCTTTATAGTAACAATGTCTATGTCAATCAACTTCGATAACACTGATATCTCTTGAAAATTATGGGAGTTTTGGCCCTTTGTTATAAAAATATCCTGTAAAACTTATTTATTGCATAACTGGAACAATAGTTAATGGATTTCAATTCTTTACGATATGTGTTTCTATAGCAACAATGTCTACATCCAGTTCGATGACCACCAATATCTGATGAAAATTATGGGGATTATCGCCCTTTAAAAAATATCATTCCAATAAAACTTGTTTATGGCATAACCTGAACAATAGTAACTGGATTTCAGTTCTTTTTGGTATATGTCTGTAGCAACAATAATTGTCAAGTTCGATGACCACCAGTATCTCTTGAAAGTTATGGGAGTTATGTCCCTTTGTTATAAAATATCCTGTAAAACTTTGGTTATGGCATAACTTGAACAATAGTAATCAGATTTCAATTCTTTTTGGTGTATGTCTCTATAAGTAATATGTCTCTATAACAATGTCTACGTCAAGTTCGATGACCAGTGATATCTGAGGAAAATTATGGGAGTTGTTGCCCTTCGTTAAAAAATATTGTGTAATGCTTGTTTATGGAGTAACTTAAACATTAGTAACAAAATTTCTTTTTTTGAGGGTCACATTTATCCCCCCGTAAGGGAGGAATATAGAGAAGACTTCCATCCATCCATATTTGCATCCCTCCGAATTTTTTTTTTTTTCAATCTAAGATGTGTTTTGCCAGAATGCAAAAAAAAAAAAAAAATTAAAATTGTCCCCTTTACCCACCCGCCCCTGAAGTCAGATAAGCATAAAAAAAAATCTGTTGCTCAAAATGCATGTTGAAGGATTTCAAGTGATTTTATCTCCCCCCCCCCCCCCTCAACCCCTCCCCCCCCCCCCCCCAAAAAAAAACAACAAAAAAAAAATTACAATTTGACTCCTATGACCTCACCCACACCTTTCTGGGTCAGGCCAATTTTTTTTTTCTCCAAGATGTGTTATGCTCTATTTAGAGTGATCTTATGCTGAAAAAAACACCTATAATCCTCCCCACCCCCACCCCCTCCATAAATTGAGTGTGCTGGGGGGTTAGCTTCAGGCTTTAGCGGTGGAGGCCTCTTGTTTCTGTTGGCATATCAAGAAACAAAACTCGAAAACATCGAGCTCCATGATTTCACAATTTCTGTCTATGAAAACATCTCTGGATTAAAATTGGAAACATCTCTGGATTAAAATTGGAACACTGTGAATATTATAGCTGCGGCACCATTTAAAATAACATTACCAACTCAACTAAAGGCAATGAAAAATATATTGTAAGGAAAAAAAGGGTTTAGTTATCAAGCACCGCCATGATGAATACTCATTGCATTGATGCTTTTTATTTCCTACAATGAATTAAACAAAATTAGGTGACAATAAGTTCTCTATCATATTATTGAACATACTTTCAGTGCAATCAAATGTGCATCAAGTCGTCATTTGGAAGCCAAAATGGTTTGTTTTTACCTGCGTCGCCAGCGGCAGAGCAGGTCTAGTAACCGCTCAACTCCGTCCGTCTGTCCGAAACACTTTTTCCGTCAAGGTTTTCTTGGCTTCTATGAAAGGGAATGATTTTATATTTGGTCTGCTACTTCATAATGATGCCGTGCAGCCTCTTCCTGTTTGCCGATTCTTTGAAATTTTACTGTACCCACTGAACATTGAAATTTTTCGTCAAACTTTTCTCGGCTTCTATGCAAGGGATTGATTTTATATTTCATCTGGAGCCTGATAATGATCAGTTGTATCGTGTATGCAATTTTCAGATCTGCTGTGCAGCCACTTCCTGTTTGCTGGTTCAGTTGCATGCAGCGACGCAGGTCCAGACCCGGTATTGGTCTTGGCTTGTTTCAAGCAGGGAGTACATTTTTAAAACATTCTGGGGCAGTATTCCAGTTTAAAAACAAACTTTTTTTATACCATGATTACCTATTCTACTATATATGAAAAGCCTATTTGACATAAATTTTATCTTTACACACCAACTGTGTTGAAAACGCCAGCAATGGGATTTCAATAGTTAAAATTTACACCTACAGTGGAACTACATCCAAGTTGACCTTTGGTGACGTCAACCTAAATGCAAACTTGTCTAAATTTATCACTCGTGGTGTTAACCACGTGCCAAAGGCTCGCGGTTAACACCACTTCAGCACTCGTGGTGAACATTTGGTACACCAAGCTACTATGGGTATATTCTATATATATAACCCCCCGAGAGAACTATACAAAACATGTGCTGTACATCAAAATATTAAACCAGGGATTCATAAGTCATGAAGTTGTGTTTTCCTTCTTTGAATGTCTTGATAGAAAAGTGTGTTGCACAGCAATTTCTTCTAACTTCAATCTTCTTGGTAAACAGAAACAAACCCAGGTAGGATATGTTTTCTTGAGTTTTCCATAAAATATTTGGACCGTGATTATTCAGTTTGCCTGTGTGTTAATAATTAGTGAAGAGTCTGTTTAGTAAAGCCAGTTAGCATAGAAAGATGAGCTGCTTCCACATCTACTTGGTTTTGCTGAAAGGCAAAGCGAATAAAGGCATCAGATTCAAAAGGGGTGTGGTATATTTGGCTGGGAAATTAAAAATTGGTCTGATTGGAGAGAAAAAATAAAATAAAAGCCTCCCTCCCTCACTGAGGTTTCAAAACAAATTGCTCGAAAACCATACCTTTTTGCCAAATAATTATAAATGAATGCCTTAAACTTGATCTTTAATTTGTGTTATGGTCACGATAGTGCCATAGATGCTTAAAATGTCGTAAAACTCAAACTAACTGAATTGTGTTTACAGTGAACCCTACCTTTGGTCAGTGTTTTGGGCCAACGTTTCTGCAAGTATTTATCAATTGAACTGGTTCAATGCTATGATCAGTTCTAAAATGACAATGTAAACTTTACCTTTGCCAGAGAAATACCATTCTCTGATTCATTTTATCAAAGTGAAATTGAATTACATATGTCTTGATTTAGATAATTTTTTTTTTTTCTGGTGGGGTATGAGGAAGGTGGAGGGAGGGTTATCTTGTTCTTATTCCTGGGTTAGGAGTCAATTGGGAGCACAGTGGCTCAGTGGTAGACTGTTCGACTTCTATGCTAGAGGTCCCGAGTTTGATCCCCGTCTGGGACGACCCGCATTGTGTCCTTGGGAAAGGCACTTTATCCCGGTTGCCTGCATGGGGGCATGATGATGCCGTGTACTAAGGCGTACTGCACGTCGATGGTGCACATGTCTTCAACCGCTGTAACCCTGCTTAAGCGGAGCTTGAACAGAGTTAGAATGTTGAGGAGCTGACAGTTGCTCGTCGATGCTCGGTCGTTCTCTCTGGGTACTCCAGCTTCCTCCACCTGTAAAACTGTCACGGTCACCATTATCCATTGTGCATAAGTATGTGACCTTAAACACCAAGAAATAAATAATAAATAATAGGAGTCAATTATGATTTTTGTCCTTGTCAGTCATGAATGATGAATTATTCACAGACCTGTTCTGCATTAAACCTGAAGATGTGATGAATACTGACATGACTTATCTCCTTACCTCCCTTTTGATCTTTTTCAAAATAGTTTCCAGTGATTTGCTACAAATGCTGTATATAGTGTATGTAGTGTATGAATACATACTTTGACGGTAATTCTCAATCAAATCTCTCTTGCTTGTGTATGAGAAAACTGATTACCTGTCTCTCAACTGTTTGCTTGTTGGGGGCATTTTTGAAGTTTTGACAAATTCTGAACAGATCTTGATGAAACTTAGTATAGTTATGTATTGATAGTAGATGGTGTGTTGGGTGCCATTTTCAGATACAATAATGCGCAAGAGTGACAGCTTGCCTCAAAATCGAAAGATTGGGGAACATGAGCATGTTAGCAGTCTTGTTTTTATTCTCCTGAAAATGCATTCAATTTGAGTGTTAATGAGAAAGAGAAGTTGTCTGTCATGAATGATGAATTATTCACAGACCTGTTCTGCATTATACCTGAAGATGTGATGATTACTGACATGGCATTTTAGTGATTTTGTGATGTTCTAGATTACATCTCCAAAACTGTTCTCACTTTGTACCACAGATTCAATTTGAATGTCCATTAACCAACTCTTCAAAATTATTCTCACTTTACACCACAGATTCAATTTGAATGGCCATAAACCACCTCTCCAAAATTATTCTTACTTTATACCAGATTCAATTTGAAGGGCCATTAACCAACTCTCCAAAATTATTTTCACTTTTTATCAGATTCAATTTGAATGACCATTAACCACCCCACCTCTCCAAAATTATTCACTTTTTACCACATTCAATTTGAATGGCCATTAACCACCTCACCAAAATTATTCTCACTTTATACCACAGATACACTTTGATTGGCCATTAACCACCTCTCCAAAATTATTCTCACTTTATACCAGGTTCAATTTGAATGGCCATTAACCACTTCTCCAAAATTATTCTCACTATACCACAGATACAATGTGAATGGCCTAATTCAGACTTTGATAACTTTTTTTTAATGCAAATTCAAAACTTGTTTTCTAAGTACCTTGTCACTTGTTTCTAAGCAAGTCATGGCTGCCTCTGTTGGCAGCCAAGACTTGACTAGAAACAACTGTTGAGCCACAGGAGGTAGACTTTCAACGTTAGCGTAAATGTATAAAAATCTCAAGGCTCTAAGGGTTAAACTTGCTCCACATGGATATCCTGGGTTATTGAGAATTGACTTTTCACTGCAGGGAACAAGTTCTTTTTATCCCCCTGAAAATTTTTTTCTTCAGGCATATAGTGTTTGTCATTTCCGTCTCTGCCTGTCCGTCCATCTGGAATTTTCGTGTCCACTCCATCACTCTGAGATGCCTCGTTGGATTTTGTTGAAACTTTGCATACATGTTGCTTATAGGGAGACAATGTATCGGGCTCAAAATGTTTTTTTGTTCGATGGAGGTCAAGATCACAGATCAAGGTCATAGTTTGGGGGCATCCGTGACTGGGCAGTCACTGTTAGTCTTGTTTTAATGAGTAAATGGGACCTGGCTATCTGTGCCTGTAGTGAAAGTCTCCAAAAGTGGGTACAGGTATAAACGGTCATTAACTGACTTTATCTTTGAATTGCGAACATGAGTTTGTATTGGATGCAAATGTAACGTTGAAAAAAAATAATTGTAGTTTCTTTTGAGAACTCATTGACAAATCAAATACAATTGTCTCAAAGAGCAAATGGCTGACTTTATGGCAAAAGAGTTAGCACTTTGTCATGTGCCTTTCTGTCTGATGGTTGGCCACAAATTGTTATGGTATGAGTGAGTTGAACAGCTTGCCATCAGCTAACCATGAGGAAGCAATCTTAAATTTTTTTAAATTTGAAACAAAAAATCCTTGCTATTGCAATCGGACTTAAAATGGAACATATGAACAATTGGTTGAACTTAATTGGTACTTTTGTTGCAGTCCTGATATAGCTAAAGATGCTGAAAGTAGAGCTGGAAGGTTGTAATAGATATATCACTATTTTGTGTACTATATGGGTAAATAATTGTACAGTTGTGCAGGTGTCCGGAGATATTTTGGACGAGCCAAAGCCGATTCCAAATATTGGAGGACACCTGCACAACTGTACAATTATTTACCCATATAGTACATAAAATAGTGATATATGTGATTTAATCCACAGCACCTCAATGTCAACAAAAGTCAAAAAAATTATATTTTTATACTGTACCAATGACCCAGACTTAGCTGGTGCTAACTCCAACAAAACCAGGGCCAAACACAAATTTTGCCCCCCAATCCCCAAAATTTGCATCCAAAACAAAAAGAAATCATGTCCTAAAGGACCTCCATAGTACGCCTCTACTGCGCATGCGCAGTGACGCAGTCGTCCCGAAATTGGCGCCAATTATCATTTCTCTGTTTGGCCCTTCATCAGTCAACATCTCACTGATGTTTGTGCTTGTAAATCTCAGTTTAAAGGATGCCAGACACGTAATTTTTGGAGAAAATGTGATTCTAAGGAGGATAGAAGGAGGAGAGGAAAAAGAAGTGGCAAAAAATAATCAGGGCTGTACTTAAAATTTTTTGATGAAATTATGTTAAGTTGCCTATTTTCGAGGCATGGGCCTTTTGTTGTCATTCTTGCTAATTGTTGCACTGCTTATTCAGTGTTTCCTCTCCCCTAGCCTTCTAAAGTCCCCCCTGGCAATTCTCCCATGCTTTTGGCATATTTTTGAGAAGTTTCATTTCTAAAATTTCCTGGGAGAGTTGCTTGGTTACAGAATGTTTTCTGTTATTTTCCCCATAGTTACGTTTTCACCCATGGGTGTATAACGTTGGTGTTCTGCATCTTCCATCTGATGTTCTACAGATTCTCCCCTGGGAGTCTCTGTTTTGCATCAGATAGAGTGTAATTGATGACTGATTCCGGGCCAGTTTTTTCAGTGCCTGGAGTCATGTTTTCTAGTGTGTTTACACTGTTTGTTTTCATTGGCAACAGCCTTTTTTGAGGGGGGCTGTTTGCCTTTGTGGTAGTTTATCTCATTATAAGATACATTTATATTATCCGAAAGTGTCTCATTAATTATTTAATATAAATTTAAAATTTTTGACCACACTTTGCCATCGGATCCATCGGGGCTCAACGTTACTTTTCAGCAACTTGGGCTTTTCTGAAAAAAATATTTTTTCAAAATTATTTTGTTTTGCAATTGTTTTTTCATTTATTAATGGATCATGTTATTATGTATCTTTGTGTCAGGGGTTTTTGCGAGGAACTAGGACTTATTGTTGTTCTTTCACAATGAAGGGACATTGTTCAAATTGTAATAGGAAGAAATCTTCCTCTGACTTTCATGATCATTGTATTAATTGTAGTCAGTGTTCTCGCATTAATCCCTGTCCTATATGTGAACATTGGGATGAGAAACATTGGAAACGTGTGTCACGATATGTTGTTTCTGGAGAAAGAGCGATGCCGGCTCTTTCTCCACAAGGTCACTCTACTCTCTCAGTTTCTATTTCAGAGGAACCAGAACAGGGTGATGTTTCCATGTTATCTTCTTCAAGTGTGCGTCCGTCGTCACAAATGAATTCAGAGCTAGCGGCAAAAGTGCTCATGGAGATTAGACAAATGTCGTCCGCTAGCTCGCCCGGTGTAGCGTCCATTCACCGAATGGTTCGGCAGCCGGGTTCGTCCGATGCGGTCCAAGAGGAAATTTTGGGTGATGCGAGCACTATAAACATAATAGATGCACACCCAGTGACGGCGGATAGTAAACGAGAACGGAGGAAGCCTTTTAGTCCGGTTCCTAGCTCGTCCAGGTCCAGCCGGGCCGCGAGCGAGAGAGGTCCCTCTCTCGTACAACAACATCTGGGACCAGATGTTGTGGTACAAAATGTGTCTTTAGCGGAGCATACGTCCGTCGCTCGGGACACTCCGTTGTATAAGCAGTCCGCAGAGACTGTTAAGGCTTCCTCTTCTCGTCAGCGCACACGACCGCACCTTGGCTGCGTGACCGCCGATATATTACCAGCTTCGCCGATGAAGGATTCTTCGGCGACCAGGTCACACCATCCGGCAGCCAGGGATTCGAGACCGATGGACTCCGGACGTTCGCATAGGAAAAGTATGCGGGAGCCATCTGATGCGGAGCTGCCCTCGGCGAAGCAGCGAAAGACTGCGCCTCCGCAGGTCTCGACGTCGGACATTCTTGTGCAGATAGCACAGCTTATCGCAGCATCCCAGCAGCCGACAGAAACGGTGTCGGATCGAGAATTATCCGACGGCGCTGGGTCGGTACGCTCCGCCGAAGCATCGGGGGCGGACGACCGGGAACATCGGGAGGTCCGACCGGATGGTGAAAGGGATACGGATGAATTGGAGCTATTTCTTTCGGAACAACATAAAGCTGCCGTGGACTTCATCCGGCACTTTCTCCCTCAAGTTGTTCCGTCGGGCCAGACTGCTGCGCTTCCGGACAAGAGAATTATAGCGTCATTGGACTCTGAATTTTTTGAGCGGTTCAGGGACATCGCTCCCGAGTTTCCGTCGCAGTCCAATAATGTTGCAAGAACATTTGAATTATTGAACGACGCTATATTTAAACTTGCTTCCAGGACGGGGAAAGCAGGTTTCTTGTCCGCTAATACTCTTAACCTGCCTTTCATTAATGCAAGGAATAAATTCTATACGGCAGGACAGGGTATACCGAGAGTTCCTCTGCGTATGGACGACGAGGCGGAAGACTTAGAGCTATCATTACCGTCGTCAGCTTCTATTCCAACCGCGGTGTTGGAAACAGCTATTGCGTCTAACAGAGCCAATTTAGATGCCTTATCTTACGCAGATCACCTTACTAAGGCGTTATCACTGCGCCTTCAAGGGGAAGAGTTTCAGGATATACAATCCTCTTTAAGACTTCTTTCAAGGGCAGTAGCTTATTCCACGTGTAACTCCGCCCTTTCAGTGGCAAATCTGGAGTTGGTTAGACGTGACGCAGCCCTAGCTACATCCACACTAGTGGATTCTAAGGTGAAGAACTCTCTTAGAGTCGCTTCGGTCTCAGGAGAACTTCTCTTTGACGGCAAGCTTTCCGCTATTTATGATAAAATTAAAAAGAAAGCTAATGATTCTCTGTTGTTCAGATCGGCTCCTAAAAAGTCGGATACAGCAGACACGAATAAGACAGGCACTTCTGGGTCTAATGCGCCCAAGAGAGGTTCCTATAGAGGTTCCGGTGCGTCCTCTTGGTCTTATTCGAGAGACCGTCAGGATAGCGACTCTCGTTCGGGACGTCCTTCAGGCCGGGACAATCGGTCGGACGCCCCGAGGTCGACGAGGCGAGGTGCGGGTCGTGGAAGACGTGGTTTCTCCTACCGCAGGCCTCGCAGGTCCAGGAGGTGATGGCTTAAACCTCTATCGCGTTCCGGTTGGCGGAAGGTTGTCGAGTTTTTCACAAGAGTGGGCGTCGATTACGGACGACCCTTGGGTGAGAGGAGTGACTTCGGAAGGTCTAAAGATATCCTTCAAACGAAAGCCTCCATTAACTCGAAGTCCAAAGTGGACTCATCTTCCGTCAAATCCACAGAAAAGAGACGCTCTGTTATCAGAGGTGCAGTCTCTTTTAATGAAGAACGCGGTAGAGGTCGTAGAAAACCAGGAATCTCTGGGATTCTACAGCCATCTGTTTCTGGTTCCGAAACCAGACGGCTCGTTCCGTCCAGTCATAGATTTGAGCTGGATAAACAAGCTGATCGTCGCTCCGAAGTTTTATATGGAGACGATTCGATCGGTCAGAGCGAGTATTCGGGTGAACGATTATGCAACGAGCATAGATCTCAAAGATGCGTACTTTCACGTCATGGTACATCCGACATTCCGAAAGTATCTACGCTTCGCAGTCCTAGGAGTGGTGTATCAGTTCCGGGCCATGTGCTTCGGATTGAATCTAGCACCCTGGGCTTTCACTCGGGTAATGAACTCGGTAATGATCTACTTCCGAGCTCATTCGTCTGCGGTAACGTCGGCCTACCTGGACGACATTCTTCAGAGGTACGGCAACGAGTTAACGCTTCAGAACGATGTTCAGAATCTTCTTCTATTGCTCCAACGTCTCGGTTTTATAGTAAACGAGGAGAAGTCGGATCTGGTGCCGTCCAAGTCATTCACTCATCTGGGAATGAGCTTCGAGACGCACAACAATCTCGTTCGTCTGCCGTTAACCAGAGCGAAATTAGTCAGTTGTTACGCTCGCTATTGTCTGCACGCAGACAAAGTCACGGCGAGAGAATTTATGAGACTGATAGGTCTGTGCGGAGCCGCCGCGGATCTCATTCCGATGGGGCGGCTACGCACACGTCCTCTTCAAATTTTCCTGACTCAGAATTGGAGTGTGAAAATTCATTCGCTCGATGTAGACGTTCTCTTGTCAAATCAAGTGAAACAAGAGATTCAGACTTGGGCAAACATTCAGTGGTTAACTCAAGGAGTTCCGCTGCAGTTGCCGGATCCGAGTTTTACCGTTATGACGGATGCCAGTCAAACAGGTTGGGGTGCATCATTAATCCCAACGGATTCGAGATGCCAGGGTCTTTGGGATCCGCAATTCCTGTGCAAGCACATAAACATCAAGGAAATGATGTCAATTTGGCTTGCGTTACGTCACTGGATGGACATTATTCACGATGCTCATGTCCAAATCCTATCCGACAATACGACAGTAGTGGCGTATATATGGAATCAGGGAGGCACTCATTCAGTTCCGTTGTTCAATCTAACGGAAAGAATCCTTCTGTTTGCGTTAGAACATCACGTTCTTCTTTCGGTCCGTCACATACCGGGTCGTCTGAATGTGCTAGCAGACTCCCTTTCACGAAAGGGTCGCTTGTTGCCGTCGGAGTGGACTCTCAACAAACAAGTATTCAATCAGATTTGCTACCAATGGGAACGGCCAATGATAGACTTATTTGCGACACATCTCAACAATCAGTTGCAGACGTATGTTTCTCCGTGTCCGGATCCAAGAGCATTTGCAGTAGACGCTCTGTCGATCCCTTGGGACGGAATGATAGGATATGCGTATACTCCAGCGCCGTTAATTCAACAAGTATTGCTAAAGATAAAACAATCTCAGTGCAAGATTCTGTTGGTAGCATCTCTGTCGCCACAGAGACCGTGGATAAATCTACTCAGGTGTCTGTTGTGGGACCTACCGCGGAAGCTTCCTCCACGAGAGGATCTTCTTTCGCAGGGGAAATCGCGCCAACTCCATCACAACCCGCAAGGTCTCAACCTTCACGTTTTTCCGTTGTGCGGTCCTTCTTGCATGGCAAGCACTTTACAGGACGAGCAGTGGACGCGATTTCTAACTGTAGGAGGACCTCCTCTTCGCTAAACTATGCGGCTAAGTGGAAGGTTTTTCGGCGTTGGTGTAGGGATCATTCTGTAGATATATTTGATCCCTCTTTACCAGACATTGCAAACTTTCTAGTATACTTGTTTGACGAAATCAAACTGCAGCCTGTTACTATAAAGGGTTATAGATCTATGTTATCTGATACCTATGCACATCATGATAGTTTACAAATTGGATCTAATGTCTCTTTATCGAAATTGGTTAGAAACTTTTCGATAAATAGACCCAGAACTCTTAGATTAATTCCTAAGTGGAATTTAGCTTGGGTTCTCCTTAAATTGAAGGAAAAGCCATTTGAACCTCTTGGGACAGTAGATTTCAAATTCTTATCTTATAAGACAGCTTTTCTCTTAGCTTTCTCTTCTGCCAGAAGAGTCAGTGAGCTTCATGCACTATCGGTGGATGATTCTCATTATCGTAGTGTTGGGAACACTATCACCTTCACTACTAATGTGGGTTTTTTAGCTAAGAATCAGGCTCCTAATAAATATCCGGAACCTATTGTTATTAAGGCTCTTCCGTCTTCAGACGGGCGTAGGCCTTTACTCTGTCCTGTTAGAGCACTACGTATCTATAAACAGAGATCTCAGTTTATCAGAAAGGGACGGAAACGTTTCTTTCTGTCTTTGATGCCTAATAGAAAGGACATTTCAGTCCATTCTATTGCTAGATGGATTCAGTTAACTATCCGTACTGCTTATGAAGATTTATCTTCTTCTCAACAGTCTGTGCTTAAGATTTCTGCCCATGAAGTAAGAGCACTTTCTACTTCCTGGGCTTATGCTAATAGTGTTGCTATTACAGATTTAATGAAGGCTGCTTATTGGTCTCAGCCATCCACATTTACGAATTTTTATCTCAGAAATATTGAGTCCATTTCTGGAGACCTGCATTGTTTAGGTCCGTTATCTGTTGCTCAGAATGTCGTCCACTAAACAGTTGCAACTATAGTTATGCAGACTTTCTGTTCCGGCAGTGACTCCGTCCGGCTGCCCTCTTCGCTCTGGGCTATTTGACCCAGGGCAAGGGGAAGGGGGGGGGGGGGGGGGGCGGGTGTTCCCTTAGGTCACCTGCTTTATAGTGAAAAGCAAGGGAATGCCTCCTCCAAGTCAGTATTTCTGAGTCGCTTCCGGGATGGTTTTAAAGTGTAATATTAATGTTTATATTCATTCATGTCTTATTTTTAAAGTGTAGCTCGGTGTGAAGCATTTGTATATGTCAAGTGTCAAACGGGCTTTAATATACAATACTCGGACACTTTTAAATGATTATAAAGAGTCTCAATTCTCTGGACTACTTTATTTATTGGCTTGCTTTAAAAATAATTAGTATAAGGGTTATACTGGATGTTAATAGAGAACATGAATGTTATTGTGCTCAATTATTAAGGGTAGTGTATCTTTCTAATTTAATATTTAATAAAGCCTAATACTCCTTTTCTCCTTAAGGGGTTACCTCTTTACTATATAATTGAGCTTATTGGATTTTCCTCTATGTCCTAGGCCCTCCAGCCTGTTTACTATTCAGCTAAGTCTGGGTCATTGGTACAGTATAAAAATGTTAAAAAATTTATAGTAATTTATATATTTTTTATACTTACCAATGACCCAGACGGGGATGGCCCTCCCTGGAGTTGGGAACTCTTGCCTCCCCGCTGAGTACATAGCGCTGACCAGGCACTGCCAGTAAGAATGATAATTGGCGCCAATTTCGGGACGACTGCGTCACTGCGCATGCGCAGTAGAGGCGTACTATGGAGGTCCTTTAGGACATGATTTCTTTTTGTTTTGGATGCAAATTTTGGGGATTGGGGGGCAAAATTTGTGTTTGGCCCTGGTTTTGTTGGAGTTAGCACCAGCTAAGTCTGGGTCATTGGTAAGTATAAAAAATATATAAATTACTATAAATTTTTTAACATTTTAGAAAGGTTGACATAAGTAAAACCACATTTTAAAACACTTTTTGCTTGCTCTACCCCCGAAAAACAAAATGGGCATAACCCATTGTTTGCTTGCTAGAAAGTCTATTGAAGTTATGACACGCATCAGGAGTTCAGATATTGTAAACAGATCTGTGGCTTCGAAGTGAACTCACATCATGACGTAATTTGTTCTGCCGCTAATATAATGTCTCAGCTCAAGGGTGGAACACTTATTCAATCCCTCATCGAAAGTGCGGCAGATAAATTTAATAATCGTTCATTTTTAAAGCATTTGGAAGAATAATTCTTTTTTTTATCTGAAGAAGAGGTTCGCTTTCATTCAGGGGTGGTGGGTGGTGGTGCCTGATTGCTGTCTTAATATTTGAAAAAGGGCGGGTTTTTTAGGTTATTTATTTATTTACTGGTGTTTAAGGTCACTTTTCTGTAGCTATGGCTAATTGTGACCGCAAAAAAAGGTGTAAAGTCAAGTTTAGCCAATCATTTACACCCATGCTGCCCATTTTATGGGACTTCTACCCCGGGCACTGGTGACCAGGTCCTATTTTACCAGTAAAACTGAACTTGTTTACCACAACAAACAAGCACTGCTTCACTTCCGAGGTTTCCACAGGAGTCCTTTTTAGGTTATCAGGGCTATTGGTTATTAAAAGTAACAAAAAATTAAAAAGTACATTATAATTTGGACACGATGCACACTCAATTCAGTAGCTCTGTCGAGAAAAGCTTGTCGATAATTCATGTATTAGAAAGTTTTTCACACCTCCTTTACAGCATCTTTACTTTTGAATGGTTATTACAGTACCGTGACAATCGTACAAATATCTAGTCATTGGGACTGTTTCAAAACCGTCCCAATATCCAGATATTGGTACTGTTTTACTGAGCTGTTCTCATCAAAACCGTACTTGGTGTGATTTCATAGGGCTTATTTTCATGACAGAGAACAAAAGAAATATTAGGTAGCTGTGGATTAAGTGGGGTTTATGCTGCGGTTACAGTTTCTTTTTTTTTTAAATAAAAAAACTGTGGTTGCAGTTGTCAATGAGCATGTAGAAATCATCTGTAAACTATCAGATCGGCCCTAACTACTAACAACTAACAAAGCATCATCTGTTGATTGTATCGGAATAAATATATGAATAAATAATTATAACATATCTGTGCCTGTAATGTTGTGAAAAGTCTGGCCAAAAAACAAACAAACTATTTAGGGTAACCCAACTGACCATAAAAAATTATGCCAACCCCATTTTATTGAGTGAAAGTCTCTAGGTCATTGTAACCCTAACTTTCCATTCAACTTCAAATTTGAATTTGAAACCAATTTTGGAGTTTAGAAATAATTACGTGTAGAAATAAATGTATATCGGACAGTATAAATGAAGAGCAAGTGGCAAGTTCTAGTTCAGCAAAGGAAAACGAATTTGATAAACTGGCGAACATTTTACAATGCTCCACCGTTCGTGTTGACAGGTCATAGATATTATTATTAATGAAATCGTGTTGAGTTTCGTGTATCGATAAGGAAATCTTGGATTACTGTCTTGAAAACGTCATTTTGTTCAAGTGTAGTGTATAACAGTTTTATTTTTAGCTCACCTTACTGAAAGTCAGGGTGAGCTATTCTGATCACTTTTTGTCCGTCGTCCGTCGTGAAGGTGGTGTTTGGGTCTTTTTCTCCCAAACCACTGGCCACATTTTAATGAAATTTCACATGAGTAGTGGTTATATAGGGGCATTTTGGTTTTTCTTCAAATTGGGTTTCTGCTCATATTGAGAAGGGGGTGGGGCCAAAATGCCTCAGTTTAAAAAAAAATCTCATGAACCAGCTGTCGCAGGGACTTGATATTTGATATACAGCTTCCTTTTGAGGTGTAGACTCAAGTTTGTTCAAGAGAAGTTCGAGGGGCAATATTTGTCATCGTTGCGGGCGGGACAAGAATTTCTGCCCGCCCAAAATTTCTATTTTCCAAACCGAGAGGCCGATTTGAACCAAATATGATATGAAGTATTAATGGGTCAGAAGTACTTGATTTATGCAAAAAAAAAATTTCCAATTGCCCAGTGGGAACCACAGGAGCTAAAAATAGAAAAAATTTCAAACGCCCATATCTTCAAAACTACACGGCTCTGAGAATTCTTATTTGGTGTGAAGCTTCCTTAGGACTAACAGAATGGAATGGTCAAAAAAAATTGCTATCGGTTTTATAATAGGGTACTTTTTCGGGACTGTGAGATTCACTTTTGTTCAAGCCAAGTCTCTGGGTTCATATTTGGGCTCCCTGTGGGAGCCCGAATTATAACTTAGTTCAATATGAGGAATTTTCTTTAAAAATCTTCTTCTACACATCCACCAGTAAGAATCTTTTGATTTTTGATATACTGTATCATTAGGGAGGTGAGATTCAAATTTGTTAAAGCCAAGTCACTGGGTTCATATTTGGGATCCCTATGAAAGCCCGAATTATAACTTAGTTCAATATAAGGAATATTTTTTTTTTTTTAATTTTCAGATCCACCGGTCAGAATGTTTTGATATTTGGTATATGGTTTTCTTAATGGGGCAGATGCAAGTTTGTTCAAATCAGGACCCTCGGTTGATAGTTGTCAGTGTCAGGTGAACTCTCTCAGGCCCCTTGGGGCCTCTTGTTTTAATTCCATTCAAACATATACAAAGAATTGATTGACCACGTTCAGCAAATGCATATATATTGTTTTTAAGTGAATTACCTGGTTATTTTTGGTAATTTGATATTTCTCTCAGAACGTGCTGGAATTTTAAAACCAAAATTTGGGGTTGCGTTTATTGGAGCGCAGTTGTGATTTTCGGTAGTCTCACACTACCGATCCCGACCCTTTGTTGCGTTTAACCTCCCAGCTCTAGCTGAAAGTGACCTTAAACACCAAGAAACATTGTAGTTGCTTTTATTCACTTCCCATCATCGCAATGCTTTGCTGTATGTTACCTTTTGAAATATTTCTTTATTGCGATTTAACGACATTTTGACAGCCAGGGTTACCTCTTGTCAGGCAGTTTTACAGGTGGAGGAAATCAGAATACCCAGAGAGAACCACTGAACAATGGCGAGCAACTGACAGACTCCCCAACATACTAACTCCACACAAGCAGGGTTAGCATTGGTTGAAGACAGGTGCACCATTGATGTGCAGTATGCCTTAGTACACAGCGTCACCATGTCCCCCAAATGGGCAATTGGGATTAAGTGCCTTGCCCAAGGACACAATGCAGTTGGCCCTGGAGGGGATCAGCTTGTGGAGCTTTTGGTTTGAAGTCCATTGACGTAACTACTGAACCACTACACTCCCTACCTTTTGAAAACCGAAATTGAAAAAATGTTATTTTTGTGGCGCAAAAAAGTATACAGTCTTTGCTTTCATTTCTTTTTACAGGGGCTTGCATGTAAACCTATTGCCAGTTTAGATCATTTCCTCCCAGAAAATTTAGGAAGTGCAGATCTAGTAGAAGAAATACAGACAGGAAGTAGTAAAATTGTGAAGGTAAGAATATATTGAAGCTTTCCTTTAGTTTTCAAGAACTGTTGTTAATGCTGTGGATCCAATTTAATTGGATATCACCAAATTGATTAACCCTGCCCTGCCAATCGAAGGCTTGCGATTTTCAGGTGGGCAATCACCCCAGGCCGCTGTTACCAGCTTAAAGAAAAAATTCCACGGACTGTAAATGTCTGCCTGACCCTGATTTCTGCAGACCATTAATTCAATGAAAGGCACCTCAAAACCGGTTGTCTCAAACGTCAATCTTCGCAGATACAAGGAGACAACAAAGTGAAATTTGTGCTATATGTAGTGTGTCGTCGTGGTCACCTGCAGTCACTTATCCGATACGAGCTATCCTATACTTCTGTGGAATTTTAAAGTTGAAATTACAGGGTATTTTTAGCTGCGACTAGCAGCTCTATAAGTGTCAATGTCGGTCTATCGGTCGGCCTGTCTTTCTGTCGGTCGGTCGGTCTGTCTGTGACCAACGAGTTTCAAAACTCAATAACTTTTGAAATACTTGATGGAATGACTTTATATGTGGCATGTAAGTGTATCTTATTGATGTCTAGCCACTGTTCAATGCATGTGTTGTTCCAAATATTTTTCTTGGAGTTATGGCCTGTCGGTCGGTCGGTCGGTCTGTCTGTTACCAACGAGTTTCCAAACTCAATAACTTTTGAAATACTTGATGGAATGACTTTATATTTGGCATGTAAGTGTATCTTATTGATGTCTAGCCACTGTTCAATGCATGTGTTGTTCCAAATATTTTTCTTGGAGTTATGGCCCGTCGGTCGGTCTGTCGGTCGGTCAGTCTGTCTGACCAACGAGTTTCAAAACTCAATAACTTTTGAAATACTTGATGGAATGACTTTATATTTGGCATGTAAGTGTATCTTATTGATGTCTAGCCACTGTTCAATGCATGTGTTGTTCCAAATATTTTTAGCTGCAACTAGCAGCTCCATAAGTGGCAATGTCGGTCGGTCTGTCGGTCGGTCTGTCTGTGACCAACGAGTTTCAAAACTCAATAACTTTTGAAATACTTGATGGAATGACTTTATATTTGGCATGTAAGTGTATCTTATTGATGTCTAGCCACTCTTCAATGCATGTGTTGTTCCAAATATTTTTCTTGGAGGTATGGCCAGGGACCAGCCTAGGGGGGAATTTTAGGGAGACTTCAAGTCTCCCTCCAGAAAAAATAGGGAGACTGCAGAGTCATGTAGGGAGACTTCATAGGCAAGTGGGGAAAATTAAGACTATTCATGTACCACCCCCGCCGCCCCTTCATATTTTATTTTATGGTCCTCCATTAACGTACAAATAATCCAGGTCCAGTTGTCTATGATGCATCTGTGCCAGGTTAAAAAATCACAATGTAATTATTGACTGAAAATCCCCCACTGCTACCTTCTCCTTCATGACCCCTCACCTCTTCTTCGTGCCAATCCCCCATCACCCTCCTGTGGTTGCCTTTCAACAAAGTCTACTAAGCTAATAATTTCCTAAGTCTGAAAGTGTGAACAGGACCAGATGTAAGAAGGTTGCTTGGGAGGTACTTTGTTAGTTAATAAACAAAATACATTCTGGGGTCAAGTATTTTGTAAAAGAAATGTCATTCCGCATCATTTTTATGGCATTCCGGTGTCATTCCGCGTCATTTCATGTCATTCCGATGTTTAGGAGGACCCTTTTTCAAGATCGTCCACATGCACACTTGTGTCCTGTACAAAGCTTTTCTTGACATCACTAAAGCTTTTTTTCATGTGTTTCAATTCCATTCGTGTTTTTCTGGGAATAGACAGCCCAACAGTTAACAGTCGTCAGCAAATCGAATTGAAAATAATGTGTTATAAAATACGTCCGTTGTGTATACATTTTCGGCATCCTAAGCGACGTAACCTACTTTCAAACTGGGTTGTTTTGTTGAGTCGCGTAAGTCACCTATTTTCGTTTCGACACTTGAAGCTCCGACTGGAACGCAACAAAATAGAAATAAAAAAATCTGCCAAAAGCGACAATGGACAATTGCTTGTCGTGTGATTTCAAATAAATGGACGTTTATTTGACGAATTAAAATGCCCATTTATCACACTCGAGCACATTCGATTTTTGAAAATACTCGTTTTCATGTAAACCTCGCATCACTCAGTTCAGCCTTTTCTCATTTTGGCCAATTTTTAGAGGGAGACTTGTAATCGCCCGACTATTTTTCTAGGCGACTTTGGGCTTAGAAGGGCGACTTAATCGCCCTAGTCGCCCTCACGGCTGGTCCCTGGGTATGGCCCTTGATGAACTTAGAATTTTGTGAGATTGCACCACCCGTCGCAGCTACGGCGTCGATGTCGCGATTTTTTGTTGGTTTCATAACGCTGTTTGCGAAGCAAGAGCTCCCAGGTGCGATTCAGTCCCGTAAACTTGATTCGCATGGTGCAATTCAATGGGGGGTTTTTTCGTAATTTTTCCTGCGCTTATCCAACATTCCAACTCAAAAGCGATAAAACTACAGATAAGCAATGTAACAATACCCCAATTATCATAGTTGGTCGTGCAGAATGATAAACTGAACTACCATTTTTATACGCCCTTTTGAAAAACAATCATATTATGTAATCTGTCTGGCTCTCTGTCCGGCTGTTAATATTTTTGATTTCCAACCGATAACTCCAGTTTGGATTATTTGATCTCAACCAAAGTTTGTATATGTATCACCAAGCTAGTAATACAGGCCAAGTTTGAATATTGGTTCCGACCAAGTATTATCCTCCCGCAAGGGAGGGAATAGCGTAGAGCTCTGTCTGTCCATCCATCTATCCGTCCGTGTTTATGAATGACTACTTGTGTGGCTAGGATATGGCAAAAATGGATATTTATGTGGCTAATTTCTTTTATGTGAAGAAATTTTTTAGACATCTAAAAATCATCTATGTGATTAAATAAGACACATGCCAACAGAGTCACATTAAAGATTGGAAAGATGATGTCCAAAGTTTGACATCCATCCACTGGCAGCCACATCCATGAAAAGTTGAGAAGCCACTTAACCCTTTACCTAACATGAAAAGCAGGCGACACTTGCAAAAAAAATTCTTGAATAACTATTTTTTTTCATTTTTTGTCTCAAAAACATAGGTTATGACCCCTCATTGGAACGAGCTGAACGAGCTCGTTCCAATGAGGGGTCATAACCTATGTTTTTGAGACAAAAAATGAAAAAAAATAATTAAAATTAATAGGCGATTTTTGAGAATAGCGCTGGCCGGTTTTGGCCGTTACGGGTAAAGGGTTAAAAATATAAGCCTCATAAAATTATATATGGACAGCCACATAAAAGTTGGGAAGCCACTTAAAAATATGGATATTGGACACATAAATAGCCATTTGTTAGTAAAAAAGCCACATAATTGGCAGCCACATAATTGATAGCCACATAAAATTTGAGAAGCCACTTAAAAATATAAGCCACATAAAATAGGAATGGACATTCGACACATAAATAGCCATTTGTTAGAAAAAAGGCCACATAATTTTGAGAAGCCACTTAAAAATATAAGCCACAAAACTATTGTTTAGAAAAAGCAGCCACATTAATTTGAGAAGCCACTTAATAATATGTGCCACATGCGTACTTACAGCCACATAATTGATAGCCACTTATCTACCCATCTGTTAGTATGTCCATCCATCCATACGTCAGTCCGTCCATCCATCTGTCCGTCCGAACTTTGTTTATGGCATAATAACTTGAACAATAGCTAATGGATTCCAATTCTTTTTGGTATATGTGCAGCAATGTCTATGTCAAATTCAATGACTGCCAATATCTCTTGAAAATTATGGGAGTTATGGCCCTTTGTTATGCCCCCGACCTCCGAAAGTATCTAATGAAGCCATTTGTCTCTTTGTCCATCCGTCCGTCTGTCCATACAAACATTTTAAATTGTAATTCACTCGGATTTGGATCTCCTTTGGTATGCTGATAGACCTGTATGGGTGAACGGATATGCACAAGGAACGGGTTCCGTCCAGTAATATTCCCCAGAGTTATGGTACTTTTTCAACTTAGAAAATTTTTCTGTTTTCACTCTTTCCACTTTTTCTGTCCCACAGTACATCAAGGCTACTTCAAACTTGTTATAAAAATATCCTGTAAATTTTGTTCATAGCAAAACTTGAACCACAGTTAATGGATTTCAATTCTTTCTGAGATGTGTCTATAGCAACAATGTCTATGTCAAGTTCGATGATCAGCAACATCCAATGAAAATTATGTAAAAAATTTTGTGTAATGCTTGTTCATGGCATAACTTTAACAATAAAAACCAGATTTCAATTCTTTTTGCTTTATGTCTATAGCAACAATGTCTACGTCAAGTTGGATGACCAGCGATATCCAATGAAAATTATTGGAGTTATTGCCCTTTGTTAAAAATGATTGTGTAATGCTTGGTTATGGAATAACTTAAACATTAGTATTAGTAACTAAATGTAAATTTTTTTTGTATATATCTTTTTAGCAACAATGTCTTTCAGTGAAAATTGTTGGAGTTATTGCCTTTGCTTTATGCACCTTTGTTAAAATTGACTAATTTTGAGCTTGATAGCGCGATAACTTCAACAAACGTCAGCCAATTTGACTGATATTTGGCACATGGGTTTTAAGGAAGAATGTCTTGATTGAGTTCGAAAATGGTCTCAGTCCGATGTATGGCAGCAGAATTATTGGGCTGACTTGGTCATTTTTAGCTCACCTGACTACAAGTCAGTGGGAGCTATTGCCATCACTTTTGTCCAGCGTCCGTTGTCCGTTAAATTTTTGCAAACTTGACGACTTCTTCACAACCACTAGGCCAAATTCAAACATATATTGCACAGACCATCTATGGAGTATATCCTTTCTATTTTGTTCAAGTAAAGCAGCTGCCATATTCGGGCTCTGGTTTATGCCCCAAAAGCTTAAATATTTTCTCATGAACCACCAGAGGGAATGCCTTGATATTTGGTATGGAACATCCTTTGGTGTAGAAGATTAAAATTTGTTCAAGGGAAGTTGATAGGTCAATATTTAGGCTCTCTGTGGGGGCATATCCATTTTGGGCTCTGCTCCAAATTTATATTTCAAGAACCAGTGGGCCAATTTCAACCAAAATTGGCATGTAGTATAAGTGGGTCCTAAGTAATTGATTGATGCCCCCCCCCCCCCCCCCTTCCAAATTTTTCACCCCGAGGGCTAAAAACAGAAAAAAAATTCAAAAACCCATATATCCCATATATCCCAAACCAATTCCTTTAGCACTGTCTACAGGTCATATTTATGAAAGCATTTCAATGTAACTTCGTAGGATGACTCAGTATGATATCTAGATGAGACTGTCCTATTTGGTCGCGATCGGTCAACCGTGACTGTTGGACAGGCACGTGACCTAGATCCCTTGAGCAAAATCTACAAGTCATATTTATCTCTGTGTGGGTCAGATTCAAGTTTGTTCAAATAGGGTCCCTGGCTTAATATTTTTGCTCTATTGGAGCCCAAAGTTTAATTCAGTGCAATGTGAGGACATTTCTTTAAAAACCTTCTTCAGATCCACCAGTCAGAATTCTTTCATATTTGGTATAAAACATCTCAAGGGGGATCAGATTGAAGTTTGTTCATTTTGAGTCCCTGGCGTAATATTTGGGCTCTCTATGGTGCGGGGGGGAGGGGTCAGGGGGATGGGGCAAGTTATGTTCAAGTTTGTTCAAATCCATTCCTTAGTGTTTTTCCATAAAATTTGCCTTTTATGACTTCATTCCTTTGTAGTGTTGATGAACCATGTTTTACTGAATGTGACCCCAAATTCTTTTCTGAACCACTTTGTCAGGTGAGCAGTTAAGGCACCTTGGGGCCTCCTGTTTCATTTGAGCATTTGGTTCCGAGTTTATGATTTGTTCTCAAGATTCAGTCATGAATACTGACAAGACAGGTACGCAGGGTTATTTTTCTTCTCTTCACATCTCTTCCGGCCTTATTTTTTTTAAAAAATGAAGATTAAAGCAAGAGTAATTTTTAGGAAAATTCCTCTGGGAATCATTTGATGTATGTTCACTTGTGTCCGCTACAGTGAGTTGCCTTACAACTCTTTTGCTGAATATCTTGTTGACAGGTAACTGCATTGTGTCCATGGGCAAGGTACTTAATCCTGATTGCCCATGTGAGGGCATGATGGCACTGTGTACTAAGGCATACTGCATGTCGATGGTGTACTTATCTTCATCCATTGCTAACCCTGTTTGTGTGGAGTTGGGGAGGGAGGGGTCTGACAGTTGCTTGCTGCTGTTCGGTTTTTCTCTCCAGATACTCTGGCTTCCTCCAGCCATAAAACTGTCTGACACGAGATGACTCTGGCTGTTGAAATAAATAATTTCATTGACAGGACCCTTTTACATTTCTAGTTCAGCAGTTATGCCCTGTAGTATAAAGGTTCAACCCAGACCACAAGTCTTTAGTACAGTCTACACCTCAAATTATTCTTATTGAAAACATAGCATGTATTCTCAATTATCACAATTCTTGTTTTATTTCATCATCCTTACATAAACATTGAACATTATCCTTTTCATCAAACACTACACACATTCAAGTTAAACTGCAGTGTCATTGACACTTTCATTTTTGATTCTCATTACTTTTTTTGCTGCCTCATAATACTCATAATAAGGTAACACTTTGATTAAGCAGTGATGTTGATGCTGTTTATACAAGCAACTAAGACTTCACAAACCACTGCCAAGGTAACATAATGGATTCGGTCAATATTTGGTATGTGAGACTTTCTTAACATTGTCTTGAACAAGTTTGATAACCAGTGCGATTCAATCATTCTCAGCAGAGTTATCGCAGGCCTGGTAATCTAGAAAATCAAGGAGAGAAAAAATAGTTGCCCTCCTCAGATTGCTTGGGAGTGCAATTGCACTTGAAATTTTCAATCTAAAAAACTTGTATTCTATTCATTCCCCTTGAAAGAACCGTTCAGAAACAAATTCAGTTAAATTCACACTTAACTTTATCTTCAGATAACTGGTATAGCTAATCCTGGAAAAACAGTGACAGCATTGATCAGAGGATCAAATAAACTAGTATTGGAGGAAGCAGATAGATCAATACATGATGCACTATGTGTTATTAGGTGTCTTGTAAAGAAAAGGTAAGTGTGAACAAAGTATAATGATTTGAATATACATGGGAGCTCACTTAATTGTTTGTCTCTCAACCCCAATAAATAAATAAGTATATCACTCAATTAAATAATCCTGTTAATTGAATATAATTTTCAAACACCAAACCATTTACCATACCTTCAGTACATAGTTGACATGTTGATAGAAATATAGATTATAGAGTAAACTCCTTCCAATTGAGTAAAAAGTTGTGTAATAAGTGGAGAAATTATCGTAACAAACACCAAGTCCCCCATGTTTATAGACCTATTTAGTTTAAGCAATATTTATTCAAGAATTTGTTATTTGTGTACATTAAGCTAAACGATGTATACAACACGAAATACAACAGAACACAATATAACAAAGATATACAAATAGATATGGGTTGCTATGTAAGGTAGGGATTCGACAGAAAGCTAATAGATTATGTTAGTCGTCTCTTTGAGCTAATAGCTTATGTTAGTCGTCGCCTTAAGACCTATTTGATCTCCATAGATCCAATATAGGCATCTATTACATCTTGTTTGGAGATCTCAGTGAGCTCTGTCAACCAAGATAGAATAAATGCTCAATTTATCTCTTAGAATACAAGAAAGTGACCAAATCTCTGTTAACTGAATTTTGTTAATTGAATAATTTTCACTGGCAAAGTGGGAGCTCGGTGGCTCAGTGGTAGACTGTTGGTCTTCTATGCTAAAGTTCCGGAGTTCGATCCCCGTCTGGGACGACCTGTGTTGTGTCATTGGGCAAGGCACTTTATCCTGGTTGCCTACTACATGGGGGCACGATGACGCCGTGTACTAAAGCGTACTGTACGTCGATGGTACACATGTCTTCAACCGCTGTAACCCTGCTTGAGCGGAGTTTGAACAGAGTTAGAAAGTTGAGGAGCTGACAGTTGCTTATCGATGCACGGTGGTTCTCTCCGGGTTTTCCGGCTTCCTCCACCCATAAAACTGTCACGGTCATGATTAACCATTGTGCATAAGTATGTGACCTTGAACACCAATAAATAAATTCACTGGCAAAGTGACTATTCAGTTAACAAGGTTTCACTGTATTGAAATGGCAGCAGGGATTTCAGAAATTGATGAACCAGACATGTTAAGTTTCACGATTTTGGCGGGAGGCTCCTGATTTTTGATGCCATATTCAGACCTCACAATCGAGGGACAAATTCTCCATGTTTTGTTTGGAAAACTTGAATCTCAAGTTTTCAGTTTACTGTTCCTAATTACTAAATAAGCTGAGTGGAACTTGGAAGATAGAAAAAGTATTTGAAACAAATTGCCTTACAGTTGCCTGGGCTGTAGATAATTCAGATGTGTGGAAGAATAACTGAAAACAGCGAAAAAAATATGTAAAAAACGAACCTCTACAGTCGAAATTAGGAGAGATATTGATGAAAACATTGGAGTGACTAACCAACAAAAAAGATTTGTATTCCACAACTTACTTTAATTAAAGTTAACAAAATCACAAGAAATATGGTTTGTGTTGTATTTCTTTTATTTTACCAGCATTTGAAGCAGGAATACTCAAAACCGGGGCAGATTTTGGTGTTTCTTGAAGTGCTGTCCAATTACCGAAATAAGTACAACAATTGCATATTATCCCTCAAAACCATGGTAAAAGCATAGTGACTCCTCAAACAATAAGGAAATAATGATTTTTGTAAATTTTTGCATCTTGATAAAGTACCAAAATCTGACTGACAGAACAAGGCAGATCCCACCAATGGTGGAGCCATGGTCTGAAATCCTGGGGGACCATGCTAGTGAAGAGTATGTGTGTGTGTGTGGGGGGGGGGGGGGGGGGGGGGGGGGGGATCTCAGAACTGAAGGCACTGTACTTGTACTAATGGCAGGAAACAAAAAAAAATTAGGAAACAAAAAAATTATTTTCAAATTTGGGGGTGGGAATTCCCTCTGCCCCCCTCATTGTTCTGACTTGAATTTATGGTATGTTTATGGAGAGGGGGGGGGGGGGGGGGGGGGGGGGATTGGGTAGTGGGGGGTGATCGTTTGGAATATATTTTAGGCAAATTTTTTCCAACCTAATTTTTAGCTCAACTTTGGCAAAGCCAAATTTGAGCCTATGCCATGGCCCGTTGTCCGTCTGGCCATCTGTCCGTCAACAGTTGGATACGGCTCGGGCTAGAGGCCGTATTTATGAACCGATTTTTACGAAACTTCTTAGGTACCTTTGTTATGACCGTGGGACGAGAACGAGTGCAGAAATTATGCAAATGAGATGAACTTTGATTTATTCAGTGCTACTTATACACTGTAAGTGCACATGTCAATACGGCTCGGGCTAGAGGCTGTATTTATGAACCGATCTTCACAAAACTTCTTGGGTACCTTTGTTATCACCTTGGGACGAGAACGAGTGTTTCTGGGTGCGGCCCAAAATTTAAGATGGCTGCCAGTGGCCATTTTGTACCGAAATTAGGTCCAATCAGTTTTTTGTCACAACTTCTACACAGCTCATATTTGTGAACTGATCTTCACGAAACTTCTTGGGTACCTTTGTTTTCACCTTGGGACAGGAATGAGTGTGTTTTGGGGTGCCTTTGTTATCACTGTGCTATGAGAACAAATATTTTGGGGTTCAGTCAGACCCACTCTGGGACTCAGTGATTTCTTTTCTAGTTTAGCATCTGACTGTCACCCACCTTTACAATACTTTACCTATACATTTGTTACAGGCAACTGTCAGTATTTATGTACAGACCGTTACAATACTTTATATGTACCTTTGTTATCAGGTCATTACCTAGATGTTTGTCATTGCTGTGTCACATACTATACATGCACATGTCTTAACAAGTTGAGCTACAGTGTCATTGACACTTACATTATATGAGTTATGGCCCATTTTTGTACTTTGTTAACCATTAAAATACAGTTTTTCATAAAGCGGGGAGCATTAGTGTCCCATGGACACATTTGGTGGCTTGCTATATTGGTGCCATGGTTTAATGGAGATAAGATAAGATATTTATTAATTCAATATCAACAAATGACTAGAAACTCATGCTTGGCAGTGGGGACGGGGGTATAGCCACCCTTGGTGTTTGGGGAGCATCTGTTGGCTTTGCCAACTTATTGCCCTTGTTTAGGTGTGTGTGTGTTCAGCTAGTTGCCTAAAGAATTATCCAGATATGCCCAGTGCTGTACACATTCAAGTTTGGTATCACAATTATGCTTTCAAAACCGAATTTAAGATCCTCATTGTTGTGAGCTCATTCTGGTAAAAAAAAAAATAAAACTTTTCACTGATATTGTAAAAAAATATTCTGTGCCATTATCGTGTTGTGTTAGATAATCGTTCAAGTAAATCCGACAGATAAAGCATCCTGTAACACAAAATATTTTCATTCCATTTCAGAGCCCTCATTGCAGGTGGAGGTGCCCCAGAAATTGAACTGTCTCTTAAACTTATGGAGTATGCCAACACTTTATCGGGCATGGAACAGTATTGTTTCCGAGCATTCGCAGATGCACTGGAAGTTATTCCTTTCACTTTATCAGAAAATGCAGGCTTGAATCCAATAGCAACAGTCACAGAACTGAGAAATAGACATGCAAAGGGTGAAAAAACAGCAGGAATAAATGTTAGGAAGGTAAGTTTCAACTCAAAAAAGCCTGGAAAATAAGCAGTAATTCATTGAAACTCACAAAGTGCTCAAGGCACATGCTGAACAAGTTGTGGTTTCTTGATGTTCTGGCACCTGCTGATCAACTCCAAATTTATTGGGTATTTTCAAAATATTTTTGGTTGAGTTGTATTAACAACCAAGACCTATGGTTTGGCGATGGTCGGTGTGCATCTGGGGAGGTGGTTGTCTGGGCATCCTCACACTGTTAGCACAATAACTTGAACAAGTGTTCTCTGATTCGAGTAATATTTGTCATACAGGTCTTTTGCAATAATAGAAAACTAGCCTGACCCATTTTTAGCCCGACTGTTTACAGTGAGGGCTATAGTAATGACTTTTGTCCGTCCGTCTGTCCATCTGTTAACATTTAGAGTTTTGGTTAAAGTTTTTTACTGAAGGTTCAAGTGTTTTTTGGGGTTTTTTTCTTTTCCTGTTTAGTTGACATTTGGAGTTTTGGTTAAAGTTTGTGGTTAAAGTTTTTTATTCAACATTCAAGTACAGGCTATACCCGTAGTTCTTGTCTGATCGTCACGAAATTTCAGATGCAGGTTTTAGGTCATGTCTACATGAGAACGTCCCCTTTTGGTCGTGATCTGTCCACCGGTATGGCTGCACGAGCCCAAATCCCGAAAACCATTAGCACAGTCTACAGGTTGTATTTATGAAGAGATTTCATTGCAACTTCATAGAATGCCTCTGTATAATGCCTAGATGAGAACGTCCGCGTTTGGGCATGATCTGTCAACCGTGATGGCTGCCCAAGCCCGAAACCCCAAAACTTTTAGCACAGTCTGCAGGTCATGTTTAATATAGACGGATTTCAATGTAACTTGATATGATGACTCCGTATGATGTCTACATGAGAATTTCCCCATTTGGCCGTGATCTATCAACCGTCACGACTGCCCGAGCCCAAAACCCGAAAACCTTTAGCACAGTCTACAGGTCATATTTATGGAGGGATTTCATTGTAACTTGATAGGTTGATTTCATATAATATCTACATGAGAAAGTCCCCTTTTGGACATGATTGGACAACTGTGACGGCTACAGGTGCCCGAAGCCCGAAAACCTTCAGCACAGTCTACAGGTCATATTTATGGAGGGATTTCATTGTAACTTGACAGGTTGACTTCATATAATGTCTAGATGAGAACGTCCACTTTTGGGCAACTGTAACGGCAACAGGGGCCCGAAGCCCGAAAACCTTTAGCACAGTCCACAGGTCATATTTATGGAGGGTGTTTATAGTCAGGGCTATAGTCATGACTTTCGTCCGTCCATCTGTCGGTCCATCCATCTGTCTGTAAACAATTGGTTTCCGACTGATAACTCCAGTTTGGATTATTTGATTTCAACCAAAGTTGTGTGTATTTTCCAGCTAGTAATACAGGCCAGGTTTCAATATAGGTTCCACAACTCCCTCCCCCCCCCCCCCCACACACACACACGCACGCACACACACACACACATACACACACACACACCACTGCATTTTGAAGGATTGGGAGTTATTACATGCAAAAAAGAAAATTGACTCATATAGCCCAACATTGCTTTATGTACTGCATCTTTAATCCTTTATCTAATACAAGTTGAAGCCAACAGTACAAATTATTTTTCTGAAACATCACATTTTTTCATTTTTTATTTACTTCTAACCATGGCTTATTAGTCCTAATTGGAAGAAGCTCATCAAGTTTGTTCCATTAATAGGTCATGAGATATGTTTTGAAGTAGAGAAATGAAAAAATAAAATTTGAATAGTAAATTTTGTATATCACGAGTGCAGATATGGCAGATTCGTTAGGTAAACTATTAACAAAAAATGGCTCCGCCTATTTTGCGTCTAAGCATTGCCATTCCTGGGACAGTCAGGCTGCTTGCGTGACATCACTCTAGTTTGTTTGAGTTATGGGCCTTAATTAATTTATGAATTTTGAGCTTGCTCGCACAATGAACAAACATTCTCCAATTTGACTAATATTTGCCATACAGGTCTTTTACAATAATATCTCAAGCAAGTTTGAAAACTGGCCCAGCCACGACCCGATTTTTTGTTTGAGTCATGGATCTTAATTAGTCAATTTTTACGAATTTTCAGCTTGTGTTGGTGCAATAACTTGAACAAATGTTCTCTGATTTGACTAATATTTGCGATACAGGTCTTTTGCAATAATATCTCAAGCGAGTTCGAAAACT